>RJWK010019032.1:0-32766 GCA_004363435.1 Platanista minor | reverse complement strand
TCCTTAGGCATTTGTTGTAAAGCTGGTTTGGTTGTGTTGAACTCTCTCAGCTTTTGCTTGTCTGTAAATTTAATTTCTCCATCAAATCTGAATGAAATCCTTGCTGGGTAGAGTCATCTTGCTTGCAGGTTTTTCTCCTTTATCACTTTAAATATGTCCTGCCAGTGCCTTCTGGCTTGAAGAGTTTCTGCTGAAAGATCAGCTGTTAACCTTATGGGGATTCCCTTGTGTGTCATTTGTTGTTTTTCCCTTGCTGCTTTTAATAGGTTTTCTTTGTATTTAATTTTTGATAGTTTGATTAGTATGTGTCTTGGCGTGTTTCTCCTTGGATTTATCCTGTATGGGACTCTCTGTGATTTCTGTACTTGATTAACTATTTCCTTTCCCATATTCGGGAAGTTTTCAACTATAATCTCTTCAAATATTTTCTCAGTCCCTTTCTTTTTCTCTTCTTCCTTTGGAACCCCTATAATTCGAATGTTGGTGCATTTAATGTAGTCCCAGAGGTCTCTGAGACTGTCCTCAGTTCTTTTCATTCTTTTCTCTTTACTCTGCTCTGCAGTAGTTATTTCTACTATTTTATCTTCCAGGTCACTTATCCGTTCTTCTGCCTCAGTTATTCTGCTATTGATCCCATCTAGAGTATTTTTAATTTCATTTATTGTGTTGTTCATTGTTGCTTGTTTCATCTTTAGTTCTTCTAGGTCCTTGTTAATTCTATTTCCAAGGTTTGGGATCATCTTTACTATCATTATTCTGAATTCTTTTCCAGGTAGACTGCCTATTTCCTCTTCATTTGTTAGGTCTGGTGGGTTTTTATCTTGCTCCTTCATCTGCTGTGTGTTTTTCTGTCTTCTCATTTTGCTTATCTTACTGTGTTTGGGGTCTCCTTTTTTCAGGCTTCAGGTTTGTAGTTCCCGTTTTTTTGGTGTCTGTCCCCAGTGGTTAAAGTTGCTTCAGTGGTTTGTGTAGGCTTCCTGCTGGAGTGTACTAGTGCTTGTGTTCTGGTGGATGAGGCTGGTCTTGTCTTTCTGGTGGGCAGGTCCACGTCTGTTGGTGTGTTTTGCAGTGTGTGTGGACTTATTATGATTTTAGGCATCCTCTCTGCTAATGGGTGGGGTTGTGTTCCTGTTTTGCTAGTTGTTTTGCATAGGGTGTCCAGCACTGTAGCTTGCTTGTCGTTGAGTGAAGCTGGGTACTTGTGTTGAGATGGAGATATCTGGGAGATTTTCACCGTTTGATATTATGTGGAGTTGGGAGATCTCTTGTGGACCTGTGTCCTGAAGTTGTCTCTCCCACCTCAGAGGCACAGCACTGACTCCTGGGTGCAGCACCAAGAGGTTTTTATCCCCACAGCTCAGAATAAAAGGGAGAAAAAGTAGAAAGAAAGATAGAAAGAAAGAAAGAAAGGATGGAAGGAAGAAAGGAAGGAAGGCGGGAAGGAAGGAAGAAAGGAAGAAATGAAGAAAGAAAGGAAGAAAGAAAGAGGATAAAATAGAATAAAGTAAGATAATATAAAATAAAGTTCTTAAAATAAAAAAATAATTAATATAATTTTTTAAGTTAAAAAGAAAAATAAAGGACAGATAGAACTCTAGGACAAATGGTGAAAGCAAAGGTATACAGACAAAATCTCACGCAGGAGTATACACATACACCCTCACAAAAAGAGGAAAAGGGGAAAAAAATAATAAATCTTGATCTCAAAGTCCACCTCCTCAATTTGGGATGATTCGTTGTCTATTCATGTATTCCACAGATGCAGGGTACATCAGATTGATTGTGGGGATTTAATACGCTGCTCCTGAGGCTGCTGGGAGAGATTTCCCTTTCTCTTCTTTGTTCGCACAGCTCCTGGGTGTCAGCTTTGGCTTTGGCCCCGCCTCTGCATGTAGGTCGCTGGAGGGCATCTGTTCTTCGCTCAGACAGAATGGTGTTAAAGTAGCAGTTGACTTGGGGGCTCTGTCTCACTCAGGCCGGGGGGAGGGAGGGGCACGGAGTGCAGGGCAAGCCTGCAGCAGCAGAGACCAGTGGGACATTGCACCAGCCTGAGGCATACTGTGCGTTCTCCCGGGGAATTTGTCCCTGGATCCCAGGGCCCTGGCGGTGGCAGGCTGCGCAGGCTCCGGGAGGGGAGGTGTGGAGAGTGTCCTGTGCTCGCACACAGGCTTCTTGGTGGCAGCGGCAGCAGCCATGGCATCTCAGGCCCATCTCTGCATTCTGCACTGTTAGCAACGGCTTGTGCCCGTCTCTGGAGCTCCTTTAAGCAGCGCTTTTAATCCCCTCTCCTCGTGCACCAGGAAACAAAGAGGGAAGAAAAAGTCTCTTGCCTCTTCGGCTGGTATGGACTTTTCCCTGGACTCCCTCCCTGCTAGCTGTGGTGCACTAACCCCCTGCAGGCTGCGTTCACGCCGCCAACCCCAGTCCTCTCCCTGCACTGCACTCCTACCGAAGCCTGAGCCTCAGCTCCCAGCCCCGCCCATCCCCGTGGGTGAGCAGTCAACCCTCTCGGGCTGGTGAGTGCTGGTTGGCACCGATCCTCTGTGTGGAAATCTCTCTGCTTGCCCTCCGTGCCCCTGTTGCTGTGCTCTCCTCCGTGACTCTGAAGCTTCCCCCCTCCGCCACCCACAGTCTCCGCCCACAAAGGAGTTTCTTAGTGTGTGGAAACCTTTCCTCCTTCACGGCTCCCTCTCAGAGGTGCAGGTCCTATCCCTATTCTTTTGTGTCTGTTTTTTCTTTTTTCTTTTGCCCTATCCAGGTACTTGGGGAGTTTCTTGCCTTTTGGGAGGTCTGAGGTCTTCTGCCAGCTTTCAGTAGGTGTTCTGTAGGAGTTGTTCCATGTATAGATGTATTTCTGGTGTATATGTGGGGAGGAAGGTGATCTCCGTGTCTTACTCTTCTGCCATCTTCTCTATCTCCTCATCATAACTGTTAAAAGTCATTCATTCCATTCTATTGTTTCCAGTATGATGATATTTATATTACACCAAATAGTATGAGTTATTGCCTTAAAAGATTTTTGGAAAGAAGGAAATCATGTCAGTTTAAAAAGTTTTATAAATTTAAAAATAGATTAGTTAATATATTTAGCAATAACTAACATTTATTGGCCCTTACTATATTCCAAATACTGTGCTAAGCATTTTATGTGTGTAATCTCATGTTATTGGTTCTGGAAGTATGATAGTTGCCACTTATAGACAATTTGCTTCCTTCCATCCCTCCCCCACCTATTTTAGTGCCTGAGTCACTATAGTATTCCAAAATATTACTCATGTCATAATTTTTCGTAATTCCTTTAAGGTTTTGGATTCTCAGTTTCTGAACCTCCTTTCCTCTAATGATCTTGGTCCTCCACCTACCCTCAGTCATTCCCTTCCATGGCTGAGGACTAATTCCCTATATTTTTCCACAATCTCAATTTTATGGAATTCTATCTCAAGCTGCCACTGTCATTATCTCCAACTCGTTTTCTGCAGGGTCCCAATTCCAATTATCCTTCAACCACACTAGCAATTGCCATCCATTGATTCTACCATCTTTTCACTGTCACCTGTTTCGTGTCCTTACATACTTCTTTATCCAGCTTAGATGCTTTGGCCCATGATGTGTTACTGTCGATTTCCCCTTTTATGGCTGTTAGTATTTGCCTTATGTATTGAGGTGCTCCTGTGTTGGGTGCATAAATAGTTACAATTGTTTTATCTTCTTCTTGGATCGACCCCTTGATCATTACGTAGTGTCCTTCTTTGTCTCTTGTAATAGTCTTTATTTCAAAGTCTATTTTGTCTGATATGAGAATTGCTACTTCAGCTTTCTTTTGGTTTCCGTTTGCATGGAATAACTTTTTCCATCCCCTTACTTTTGGTCTGTATGTGTCTCTAGGTCTGAAGTGGGTCTCGTGTAGATAACATATATATGGGTCTTTTTTTTTTTGTATCCATTCAGCAAGTCTGTGTCTTTTGGTGGGTGCACTTAATCCGTTTACATTTAAGGTGGTTATCGATATGTATGTTCCTATTCCGATTTTCTTAATTGTTTTGGGTTTGTTATTGTAGTTCTTTTCCTTCTTTTGTGTTTCTTGCCTAGAGAAGTTCCTTTAGCATTTGTTGTAAAGCTGGCTTCGTGGTGCTAAACTCTCTCAGCTTTTGCTTGTCTGTAAAGGTTTTGATTTCTCCATCAAATCTGAATGAGATCCTTGCTGGGTAGCATAATCTTGGTTGCAGGTGTTTCTCCTTCATCACTAAATTTGTCCTGCCAGTCCCTTCTGGCTTGAAGAGTTTCTGCTGAAAGATCAGCTGTTAACCTTATGAGGATTCCCTTGTGTGTTATTTGTTGTTTTTCCCTTGCTGCTTTTAATAGGTTTTCTTTGTATTTAATTTTTGATAGTTTGATTAGTATGTGTCTTGGCGTGTTTCTCCTTGGATTTATCCTGTATGGGATTCTCTGTGCTTCCAGGACTTGATTAACTATTTCCTTTCCCATATTAGGGAAGTTTTCAACTATAATCTCTTCAAATATTATCTCAGTCCCTTTCTTTTTCTCTTCTTCTTCTGGAACCCCTATAATTCGAATATTGGTGCGTTTAATGTTGTCCCAGAGGTCTCTGAGACTGTCCTCAGTTCTTTTCATTCCTTTTTCTTTATTCTGCTCTGTGGTAGTTATTTCCACTATTTTATCTTCCAGGTCACTTATCCGTTCTTCTGCTTCAGTTATTCTGATATTGATTCCATCTAGAGTATTTTTAATTTCATTTATTGTGTTATTTATTGTTGCTTGTTTCATCTTTAGTTCTTCTAGGTCCTTGTTAATTCTATTTCCAAGGTTTTGGATCATCTTTCCTATCATTCTTCTGAATTCTTTTTCAGATAGACTGCCTATTTCGTCTTCATTTGTTAGGTCTGGTGGGTTTTTTTCTTGCTCCTTCATATGCTGTGTGTTTTTCTGTCTTCTCATTTTGCTTATCTTACTGTGTTTGGGGTCTCCTTTTTGCAGCCTGCAGGTTCGTAGTTCCCATTGTTTTTGCTGTCTGTCCCCAGTGGCTAAAGTTGGTTCAGTGGGTTGTGTAGGATTCCTGGTGGAGGGGACTAGTGCCTGTGTTCTGATGCATGAGTCTGGATCTTGTCTTTCTGGTGGGCAGGTCCACGTCAGATGGTGTGTTTTGGAGTGTCTGTGGACTTATTATGATTTTAGGTTTCCTCTCCGCTAACTGGTGGGGTTGTGTTCCTGTCTTGCTAGTTGTTTGGCACAGGGTGTCCAGCACTGTAACTTGCTGGTCTTTGAGTAAAGCTGGGTGCTGGTGTTGAAATGGAGATCTCTGGGAGATTTTTGCCGTTTCATATTATGTGGGTCTGTGATGTCTCTTGTAGACCGGTGTCCTGAAGTTGGCTCTCCCACCTCAGAGGCACAGCACTAACTCCTGGCTGCAGCACCAAGAGCCTTTCATCCACATGGCTCAGAATAAAAGGGAGAAAAAGTAGAAAGAAAGAAAGAGAAAGAGAGAGAGAGTGAGAGAGAGAGAGAGAGAGGAAGGAAGGAAGAAAGGAAGGATAAAATAGAATAGTGTTATATAAAATAAAATAAGGTTATTAAAATAAAAAATTAAGATAGAAAAATTTTTTAAGTTAAAAAAAAATAAATAAAACCCAGACAGATAGAAATCTAGGACAAATGGTGAAAGCAAAGCTATACAGACAAAATCTCACACAGAAGAATACACATACACATACAGACAAAATCTCACACAGAAGAATACACATACACACTCATAAAAAGAGGAAAAGGGAAAAAAAAATAAATCTTGCTCTCAATGTCCACCTCCTCATTTTGGGATGATTTCTTGTCTATTCATGTATTCCAGAGATGCAGGGTACATCAAGTTGATTGTAGGGATTTAATCCGCTGCTCCTGAGGCTGCTGGGAGAGATTTCCCTTCTCTTCTTTTTTCACACAGCTCCCGGGGCTCAGCTTTGGATTTGGCCTCGCCTCTGCATGTAGGTCGCAGGAGGGCATCTGTTCTTTGCTCAGACAGGACGGGGTTAAAGGAGCAGCTGACTCGTGGGCTCTGGCTCACTCAGGCCAGGGGGAGGGAGAGGCATGGAGTGCGGGGCGAGCCTGCAGCGGCAGAGGCCGGTGGGATGTTGCACCGGCCTGAGGTGCGCTGTGCATTTCCCTGGGGAAGTTGTCCCTGGATCCTGGAGCCCTGGCATTGGCGGGCTGCACAGGCTTCGGGAGGGGAGGTGTGGAGAGTGACCTGTACTCACACACAGGCTTCTTGGTGGCGGCAGCAGCAGCCTTAGCATCTCAGGGTCATCTCTGTGGTCCGCGCTGTTAGCCGTGGCTCGCGCCTGTCTCTGGAGCTCCTTTAAGCAGCGCTCTTCATCCCCTCTCCTCGCGCACCAGGAAACAAAGAGGGAAGAAAAAGTCTCTTGCCTCTTCAGCAGGTCCAGACTTTTTCCCAGACTCCCTCCCGGCTAGCCATGGTGCACTACCCCCCTGCGGGCTGTGTTCACGCCGCCAACCCCAGTCCTCTCCCTGTGTTCCGACCAAAACCGGAGCCTCAGCTCCCAGCCCCACCCACCCTGGCAGGGGAGCAGACAAGCCTCTCAGGCTGGTGAGTGCTGGTCAGCAGTGATCCTCCATGCGGGAATCTCTCTGCTTTGCCCTCCAAGCCCCTGTTGCTGCGCTCTCCTCCGCAGCTCCGAAGCTTCCCCCCTCTGCCACCCACAGTCTCCACCCATGAAGGGGCTCCTAGTGTGTAGAAACCTTTCCTGCTTCACAGCTCCCTCCCACTGGTGCCTGTCCCGTCCCTATCCTTCTGTCTCTGTTTTTTTCTTTTTTTCGTTTGCCCTACCCAGGTACGTGGGGAGTTTCTTTCCCTTTGGGAGGTCTAAGGTCTTCTGCCAGCGTTCAGTAGGTTTTCTGCAGGAGTCGTTCCACGTGTAGATGTATTTCTGGTGTATCTGTGGGGAGGAAGGTATTCTCCACTTCTCACTCTTCCGCCATCTTCTCTCTAATCCATATGCTCTTTAAAAGGGCTGAAATGACCAAAGCCCACAAGTGTTGGTTTGACTGTTTCTCTTTATCTTAATGATCCAATTGAATCAGATATTCACCAACTTGTTAGTCAACATTCAACTTTTATGGTATCTGATTAAATGAATTTGGATGTAACGGTCATGCTGATTTACTGTACAAGTGTACATAGGGCACTCCGTTAATTTTGTAATGATTGATATGGTGGCTAGGGCTGTAAGATATACCCTGACATTACACTCCTCTTTATACAAGAAGAGTCTTACCTTCTGTGCTTGCATATCCCCTAAAAGAGTTTTGAAAGTAGGCATACCTCCTTGCATATTTTTAAGTTGACATGTATAATTTATCACCATGCACTTAAATAGCAGCCAAAAATAACAATTTCCAACATGTGGCAAATAAAAGCATTTTAAAATAATATAGTCCCAGCCTTCTTTTAAATGTATCTGATGGATCCTAACTACTAAAGCAGTTTGACACCTTCACAATCCATTATTAAAAACAAACGAACAAGTTTGTAAAAGTAAAAAAATCTAAATCATTTATTTTTCTTCCTGAATTCATATTTCCTTTCCACTTCATTCACTGAATTTTAGCCCAATGAAAATTATTTTATGCTTGAAAGTATTTTATTTTTGACTTTAAATTAATATTTATTTTAATTTAAAATGATCATGAGTTTCTAAGTGTTAAAATTTGTCTTCTAGACTGAGTTATGATTACACTTTTTAGATATATGCAATTGGTCAAAACAACTTAAATATCTAACAGTTTTTAAGAATAATTATTAACCATAAAAAGTAAAATTTTATTGCAAGTGCCTCTCTTAAAGAAATGAATGGAGAATATTTTCAATTAGCACATGTATTTGTGGATGAATATTACTTATTACTAAAAATAGCATAGGGTTCAGAATAAATTATATTTCTGTTTCCATTTTTCTTTAGAAATATAAGCAATGAGAAAGCTTGTTTACTGTATATAAGGAGATGGGGATGGAAAGAAGTTTGTTATAGAACTGTTACTCAATTATTTAAATTTCTTCAAAGTTACATAATGATGTACCGCCAAAAAAATATTAATGATCTATCAGCTGATAACTTGATTATGTCCAACTTCAGTTTCATTAAAAGCAAAAAATTAAAATCCATTTGATTTTCAAAATAACTTACTGCTTAGTCTTTACTATCATTTACTTTCTCAACAGAAATATTGAAAATGGTTCCTTTATTGGGCACCCCAAGTGCTTTATACCCTGAGGCACTGTCCCTAAGCAAGATCCTTGGTAGATGAGGACTATGTTTTTCTTCTGTAAATAGAAGGGGAACTGCAATAACTATGGTGAGAAAGAAAAGCCTCTGTGACATCTTCCTTTTAGTTATAATAATTTTAATGAAGAGTATTTGTTAGTTGAAATCTGGAGTTCGATTCTTTTAAAACTATTGGAGAGTTTTCATACACGTCCAAGGGCACATGTACCCCAGTTTGAAGACCATGATGTGTAGAATGCTGAATCCTAAAGCTTTTGATAGAGCCCCTTTGTAATGTGAATATCTGTAGATAAGCTTGTGGCTTCTAAAGAACCTAATTTCCACTTGTTCACATTTGAAATTTGAAGCAAGGTAAATCTACCCCCCTGTGGATTGTTTTATTTTTATGATTTATAAAGTCAAGAATAGAAAAGGAAATGTTAATTTTTTCTCTCCAAATGGTATCTTTCATTTCTCACAGCATGCTGCATGCATTCTAAAGCAGTTTTAAATAATAAGATGCAAGAGCAAAAAGCGAAATTATTGAAAGTACAGCATGGAATTCTTGAGAAAAGGAGAGAGGGAAGAGAAGGAGGCATGGGATAGTTACTATTTTTTTTACATATCTTCATTTGTTCATTCATTCATTTATTCAACAAATATTTATTGAGCACCTTCTTACCTTTCTGAGAACTTGGAACAGTGTAGTGTACAAAAAGACAGAGATCTCTGCTTTCGTGAAGCTTACATTTTAGTGGGGAGAGACAGACAATAAACAGTAAGCATAATAAAAGTCTATTTTATAGTGAACTAGAAGAGAATAATTGTGGTGTGGCTAAAAGAAAAAAGTAAAAGTTATAGGAGGGGGTTGCATCTGGGGGTAGTGGAGTAGTGTGTGGGAGTAGAAAGGGCAGACAATGAAGGGCTTTGCATGCCACTGTAAGGGACTTCTAGCTTTATTCTGGGTAAATGAGAAGACATTACACATTTTTGTCTGTTTTATATTTTGCTCTTAGCACTGAAGTGACATTACCTAACATGATCTAAAATGGTCACTCTGGCATTCTTAATTTGTTCCCTTTTTAGGAAAATGAAAAATCTGAATCAATGATATTTATGTAAATAAGACAATACTGGAGATAAGTTATTCCCAGCCCCACCCCCTACCCATTCAAGGAACACTTATTAAGGAACGTTTATTGAAAACCACTATATGTCAGGCAATGTATGTAGCACATGCTGGTGGGTAGTGTCAACTGAAAAAAAATGCACAACCTAAAAGTTGCTAGTTATGTTTTATTCGGGGACCTTACTGAGGACTATAACCTGGGAGACAGCCTCTCAGATAGCTCTGAGGAACTGTTCCAAAGAGGTGAGGAAGGAGCCATGATATATAGGAGTTCTGCTGACCAAAAAAAAAAAAAAAAAATGTAGTCAAACATCAAAATATTACTGCTAATCACAAAAAACAGACAGCTCAAGTTAATGATTTTAATTCTTTTCTATATATGAGGAGATGCAAGAGTCTGGGCTCATTGAAATTCTTCCTTAGATATGCATCTTAACTATCTAGGGCCAGTATCCTGTTTTTCTCCATCCTGAATTTCCCTGAGGTTACACCATCGGGGGCAGCAGCAGTGGCTAATAGCTTGATGACCAGCAACATTTTTTGTCTACTGGAATGGCAGGCAACATTTCTTTTTGTCCCAAGAAGAAGGATAAGACATAGGGTTGTTTCACTCAAGGAATTTATAGTCTAGTGGGGGAAACAGATGTAAACACACATGAACCAAAATACTTAGAGGAGTTTTGGTGGCGAGGACATTCAGGGATTCTCCAAATTTGGGTGGCACCTTGAAAATAGATGCTCAAAGTATTTATTTGGAGGAAACATTTTATTCCTTTTGGGAATGAAGAGATACTTAGGTTTGTGTGACTCTTAGTCTTTATTATGACATAGAAAAGAAAAGAGCAAATATAAATATTAACATTTTCTTGATTTTGGACTTCACTGCGACTATTTCATATATGTACCATCAATACTTGTTAAAATATCTATAATATTGCAGGTTTTTAAAGTATAGCCATTTTTTCCCAAATTGGAGTCCCACAGAACATTCTTCTCGAAGGTGTTCATTGTTCCATGGTCAAAAAGTATGGGGTATGCTATCTTCTATATCTCTCTCTTAGAAAGTGCAATGTTCATTAGTATATTAAAGTCTTTCAGATGTCTGACAGTAAGGAAACCTGTGTAAAAGTGTTTAACTGAGTGCTTCCTAAACTTACGGAAACTTGACAACTCTTTTTCTACAGAACAGTATTTGACAGTACACAAGTTTGAAAAATTTTGTTGTTGATAAAATCTCTTTTCTGTCCTGCCTACTTATCCTAGGCCCACAGTGCAATTGTGCGTGTGTGTGTGTGTGTGTGTGTGTGTGCAAATGAAAGATAAGAGAGACAGAGAGAGAGGGACAGAGAGAGAGAGAGAGAGAGAGAGAGAGAGAGAGAGAGAGAGAGGTGGTGTGTGTAACCTAAAATCCATTAGATATGGCACATTCAAGGTCAGGGACTACTAATTACGAAAATAGCTTGACCCCAATTTTAGGACATCCTAGGCTTCTGCTGTATTGTTTTAGAAAATCTGAAAATAATTAATTTGCTTTTTGAAAGGTTGTGATTCCTTTATAGAAAATAAATTCCCTATGACCTAGATGGCTGTACCAATTCTTCTTTAAATCATTTGTCCCTAGGGGCTAAAATGTGCCAGCCAGTCTGCACTATGCTTATGCCAGGAAATAATAAATATTGAGTTATAAAACGGATTCATTCAATTCTTTGTTGGTTCAGTATCTTGGGTGCATACTTTCAGGAAATTTATTACTATTATCTTTTCCTAACATTAAATGAAGTTGTCCTTTTTAAAAGAGTTTAAGGCTTCCCTGGTGGTACAGTGATTAAGAATCCGCCTGCCAGTGTGGGGGACATGGGTTCAAGCCCTGGTCTGGGAAGATCTCACATGCCACGGAGCAACTAAGCCTATGCACCACAACTACTGAGCCTGTGCTCTAGAGCCCACGAGCCTCAACTACTGAGCCCACATGTCACCACTACTGAAACCCGCCCGCCTAAAGCCCGTGCCCTGCAACAAGAGAAGCCACCACAATGAGAAGCCCGTGGACCACACCGAAGAGCAGCCCCCACTTGTCACAACTAGAGAAAGCCTGCACGCAGCAACAAAGACCCAGCGCAGCCAAAAATAAATAAATTTATAAAATAAATAAATAAATTTATAAAATAAATAGTTTAGTTGTCTGTTGATTAATTTTCACATCAATGTATTGACATTTATCTAGGCATAACTATAATTTAACTACTCATATGCCATTTTTTTTAAGAAAAAGAAAATCTTGTTTATTTTGAAGTCAGTTTTCAGAGTGTTATATCTCTGTTTCCAGCCTTGTTTCTCTCCAATCCATTTTCCATCCCTTACCCTGCCAGAGCTTTCTAAAATTTTAGTCAACTGTGTAAATGCCTCTGCTTAAAACATTTCAATACTCTTCCCTTTATCCACAGAATGACATTCAGACTCCTAACATGATTTACAAGATCCTACATAGCTTGGACCTATCTACCTCTTTAACTTTATCCCTTACCACTCCTCACTTGCTCACTTTGCTTTGGCCACACTGAAGAGTATGCAGTCCCATCCATGCTCTATAAGCTCTTACTTTTGACTAAGCCATTCCTTCTATCTTGTACACTTCTATGCCTATCTTCTCTTCATCTGGTTAGCTCATACATATTCAATGTTCTCTTCTAAGATGTCACTTCTTCAGGGTAACTTTTCATGACCTCTAAGACTAGGATAATTTTTCTTCAAAAGTACTCCCATAGCATTCTTTGCAAACCCCTGTCATTGTAGCTATCACACCCCAGTGAAATAGTTTGTGAATAATACAAGCGTAATAATTATTTGAGAGAGTAAAATAAGAACCACATGTATGTTTCAACTAAATAAGGCAAAAAGGATAACACTCTGTATTTCTTAAACTAAAATCACTTGTTTTAAGTGGTTATTTACATTTCACTTTGTTTCTTAATTGGATTTATCTTCCTGATGATGTTTTCCAATACCATTAAGACAAAATACTGATTAATACATAGACTCCTTAAGGGGAGAATGTACACTAATTATTTTGTTTCCTATTCAGAAAGAGGCTGAACCTCAAAGGAAGGAATAAAGAGTAGAATTTTGAAGATTAAGCTAACAGCACATTATTCTACTCCAATGAATGAACTATTGATCAGATTGCTAAGGATTTTAGCATATATGAAGCTGGCAGAGAAAGAATTAGGATAAGATTATATAGACTCTTGATGTTTACTCATAAATTTTCTACTTTTGTCACTGGGGGATGACACAATTGAATAAAAGCTCAATACTGCAATTTCACTAGAGCAACTTAGGTGTGTATTCAGTTGTCGATAAATCCATCATTTTCATCTTGATCCAAACCTGTTCTTTCTGTCTTCTTTATTCTGGTTAATGATACCATCACCTAAGCTATAGAAACCTCCAAATTAGACTTATTTTTCTCTCACCACTCACATTCAGTCACTTTAATGTCCTGTCAATTACACTTTCAAACCGACTCGTTTTCTTTCATCCCTGTAACTACTGTCCTATTGCAGGTCTTTATCATCTCTTCAATGATTCTCTAATTGGCTATCCTACATGGAGACTCATTCCATCAAACCAACTCATCCTTCATAGTATAACAGTAAAGAGTGTGTTCTCTGGAACGAGAGTTCCTGGGTTTATTACCCTCATTCTTTCACTTAGTAGCTATGTGATGTTGGAAAAGTTATTTAACCTCTCTGTACCTCGTTTTCCTTATCTGAAGAAAAGGGAATCATAATAATATATATTTCACTGGATTATTCTAAGTATGAAAATATGTATAGCACTTAGAACAGTGCCTGGCACATAGCAAATGCTGCATATGCATGAGCTAGTGATAGTAATAACAGTAGTAAAACCTATCTGAGCTTATTATGCTCCTGCTTAAACATTCTTGATGTTTCTTCATTGCCTAGGTCCACTTTCCTTATCATGGTACACAAGACTTTTCACAAACTATACCCAGCTGATGGATTCCAGGTCTGTTTCTAGCTATGGAATAGTTTATAGTCTAGCCACACTGAACTACTTACTTGACGTTGAACAAAACATCTACATTTCTTTTCCACCTTTTTTTTTTTTTTCTGTCCATGCTATGGCTATGCAGCTTGCAGAGATCTTAGTGTCTGGACCAGGGATCAAACCCAGGCCCTGGCAGTGAGAGCACCGAGTCCTAACCACTGGACCATCAGGGAATTCCCTAAAACATCTACATTTCTAGAATGTCACCTGGAAAATATCTATCTTTAAAGATTCACTTCTAGTGTTACCTACTATCTATAAACCTAACTAATTCATTCCACCCTTACTCTGAAACAGAATCCATTGCTAGTTTAGTTTCATTCTTTGCAATATTACTTTATACATTCCTCTAATATTTATTTAACAAATATTTATTTGGTGCTTATTACATGCCAAGGACTGTTCTATGGCCTGGGCTTGCAGCATTAATAATAAAAAAAAAAAGTCTTCTTCATTATTCTTATGGAGATACAGATAATAAATAAATATGTCATTTGATGATAGTTTCTACAGAAATGTATAATACAGAGTGAGGAGGGTATGGGATATTAGAAAGAAGGAATGGCTATTTTATTGGATGGTCATCCAAACCAAAAAAAAATGTTTCCGGATGGAGAGAGGTTAAATACTGTTGATCCATTGACTAAGATAGGGACTGAGAATTGACCGTTGGTTTTGCCCCTTTGCCACTCATATTTTACTAGCTATTTACCCATGTGTCTTTCCCACTAGACTCTGTGGTCTTCCAGATATTTAAAATATGTGTCAGACACATGGTAGATACTCAGAAAAATATTGATTGAATTGAATTAAATCAACATGCTATTTGAGTATCTCATTAAAAGCCTTTGTCGCAGAAGCAAAGATATTTCTTTGTCACAATTTTGAATAGTTTGGGATATGTATACTCGAGGGCAAAGTTATTCAGGGTGAAGAATAAAATTCAAGAGATGGGACGTTTGGATTCAACTATGTGAACCAGCACAGGATGCACATAGCTTCTATACATTTTCTAAAGAGATAATTGGATAAACTGCATTGCAACTTTTGAAGATTTTTCGAATCTCTATCATTATTTTGAACGATAAGGCTTCTAGGATTAATAAAATAGTTGAAAGGTCAATTGCAAGAGCTACCTGCTTAATAATGCTAAATCTTATTTTCTTCAACTAGATTGTAAAATCCTTTTATCTTAGCAAGCTTAAGAAATATATATTGTATTGGGACATTTATATTGTAAGTTATCTATTTTTCTGTTGGATATTGAACCAGAGGTTGGAAGCATTGGCCAGATCTGAGCTATTTAGATTCTGCATTATCAACTTCCTCCAGTTCTTAAAAACTTCAATGTGGACAGTCATCTTACTTGTCCTTCCTTACCTAGATTTCTGGAGAGTTATGTCTAACTTTTGTAGGCCACATTACTTGTCTAGCCTATTTAAAATATCATCTTGAAATGGGAACACTAGCTATAACACACTGGATTTACTTTTCAAATCCTTAGGACAAATCCTTTCTTATTCACTAGTTAAAGTACAATCGCCTCCAAAAACAGGTCTTGCCCTTATGTAAAACCTCTGTACTCTGGCTTTCAGAGAATATTTTTATTTGAAGAGATTTTAAAAAAATATTGTTTATGTGCTCACCACAATATCCCTCTTACTTTCTTGGCTACTTGATAATGATAATTTTCTTTAGTTAAAACTAGATCAAATCAAGGGCATATAATCTTACAGAATACATTTATAAAGGTTTTTGGTGTCATGATTAGAACTAGACCTTTGAGCAAAATTTTCAGCAGTAAAGCATTCACTCAGATGTCAGGCCTTGTCCATGAGTGTTTGGCCCAATAATATCCTAGTTGATTTTCCCATTTAAGTTGCTGCCTACAAATTCAAAAAATGTTTTTATTTTTATTAACTTTTAATCACAAAAGTGATGTATGTTCACTGCAGAAAATTTGGAAAATTCTAAAAAATAGAGAAAATAAAAATGACACAGAGATATCACTTATTAACATTTTGGTATACCTTCATAAATGTTTATTCTATGCACTTTATACAAATTCTCAAAAAATGCAATTGTGATCATACCTATACACTGTTTTGCCACATATTTTCTCTTAATAAACACATCTTATGTCACTAAGCATTTTTCAAAAAGGGATATTTATGATGATTTTAAGGTCCTGATAGTTCATGTTAATATAGTATGCATAATTTATTTATTTAATCTCCTGATATTTGTGCTTTAATATTATTTCTATTTTTTACTATTATAAGTTATAACAAAGATAAGTCTTTAAAAAATCATTCTTCATTGACTTCTGTAAAGGAGTTAATCTGTACAATTTATTCAGGATTGGTTCAGAGGTCCTCTTTGCATTAAAACACTATCCTTGGACTTGCTGTTGTCATTGTTGACTTTTATATCTTTCACAGAGATGAGAGATTTATAGAATTTGTTGTTCAGATTTTTTTAGATGCATTATTGTAAGATATTTTGGTATGTATTCTTTGTTCCTTTAAGTGTTTTTGCTTGATCTTTAATTTTTTGCTGATGTATAATTTGTATTTGGCCTTCAATTGGCCTTATATTTTGGGAAAAAATGCAACTGGGAAAAATAGATGAGATGGTATAACACATTGGGAGAAGAGATGGGAAAAAATAGAAGATGTAAAGACGTTGGTTTGTTGGTTTCTGTAACACTATACAAAGGATCCTAAGTGACATACGTTTTAAGATGGCTTCAAACTTTGAATAAAGGTTGGCTTTTAAGTATTTCTTGTAGATACATTCTATAAGATGTAGCTTTCTTTTTCACAAAGTACCTTTTGGATTATTGTGTAATAGAAAGATCATTGAACTGATAATTTAACAAGTAATCATTTAATAATTTTGCCTATTTTTTATAGGGAGAGAATAACAATATCTTCCTACCATATGCTATGCACTTTGCTATTCTCTTTATATTCTTTATTTTATATAAACCTTACAACAGTCCTATGAGGCAGATACAATTATTCTCTGTTGCAGCTGAAGAAGGTGAGACAACATTACAGAGATTAACTTGCCGGAGATAGCAGAGATAGAAAATCGCCCATTTGAAGTTTGAGCACAGGTGTTAACTACACAAAGAATTGTGACTTTAATCATTCTCCACAGCGTCTCCAGAATATGCTGGTCAGGCCAATGAGAACAATCAACTCTATGTAGCAATTATAAATTATCACCAATATATTGGCTTTCTGGCTTAAATACTGAGACTTTGAGTACACAGTAATTCTAAGATACTAACAAATCAATATTCTATACCTACTAGTCTGAAAATCAGAACATAGACTGGGATTAATTCACCCAAGTAAATGTCATTTTATAAATCCCTTGTATCTAATATCTAGTTAATTATTCCTAGGGACATCTCAATTACCCACATAACTTTCTTGTCAAATATAATTGAGAAATAGGAAATATATTTACTAAAATAACCACCTTTTTAAATGTGAGTCAAAGAGTGAAGAGCAACAGGTCATTTCAGAGGTGACACTATGCAAGGTTTATCTTCAGAGAGAAAGAAAGAAGAATGACATTCACAGGTATCACAGAGTATACAACAAACTGTGCAGTATCTGCCCTAGTCAAGAAATTGAACCGGTCTAGAAAGCAAGGATTTCTTCTATATATCACCCTAGCAGTAGCAGAAAAGCAAATCAACACAGACACCTTGAATTTACAAATTACTTAACATACAGAAAGTGTTGGTTGACAAAATGTTTAACAAAGAGTACAAAGAAATTAATTTATTGTCTTTTTTCAGATTCAAGTCAAAACAGCAATTTATTTTTACTTGTTAGGGTGTGTTGGTCTTGTCAAACCAGAGAAATGTAATTTTATTCTCAAATTTCTACTTATTTCTCCTAACCAAAAGAAAACAAAAATGCCTTTAACCTCAAAGAATGCTAATAAAAATAATTTAAAAGTTTTATTAAGTTCAGTTAATTGGTCATAACCATCTGATTTTGTCATGCTTTGGTAACCAGTATATTGTAAGTAATTTTGATGATCTCAAATTCAGTTCAGCAAATAAGTATTGCATAGTAAAGCAAAAATTGAATTGTCTTGATAATTACAAAAATCATTGGCCTGTTTGGTATTTGTGATAAATTGGTTAATTAGCTTTTTTTTTCATTGCACTCCAAGTTTCAGGGCTCTAAATAAATGTAATTTACGTTTTCTGTGTAAAGTAATTTCTAACTTTCAATGTTTACAACCAATCTCAAATAATCTTTCCATATAATAAAATTGCTATAGTATACTTAAAAATAGCTTCAGACATTTGTCTTACAGGTTGAGTATTATTGAGATGGTAATAATCATAAGTTTCTCTCAAATGAAATATTATTATTCAAAAGATTTAGTCTTATAATATAAAATCTTATTTATTCCCTGCTCATCCTAGCACAGTATTAAATTCTGTGGGTCAAAAATCACATCATAAAAGTCAGGAAATGGCTATTTATGCAACATGCATTTGTAACAAGTAGTATATTTACAAATATGTTTGTCAGGCTTGTAACACTACTTGAAATTCATGTTTTTGATTTGTCTTGAAAGACAAATCCTCATTTCAGTGTAAGAGGTACTGTGTATATATTAATATATAAACACTGGCTTATAGAACATAAGCTGCACTTTTGAAATGCAGACCCACACAAAACTTCATGAGTTCTACAGAATTTGAATAAGTACATTTCAATAAATTTAGGCCTAACATATCATTGAAATGTGCAGCTCTGTCCTCCTAACACAGGAATTATAAATAATCCTTTCTGAAGGTTAGTTAACTTGTTTTGGTCACTATCTGGAGGAATCCAGGCAATTGCCAAATAAAATCTGTGACTGGAAGACAACATATACTAATCACTTTTGACAATTTAATCATAGAGACAAGATTCTTGTTATCTGGATGTAATTACTACCAATTATTTAATATTTACTATGTGCCAGGCAAAACACTAGGTATTTTCCACATCTTGTTTCTAAAATCTTAAGAAAAGTCCTATAAGGTGGACATTATCATCCCTGTTTTACAATTACTAATTGACAGAGAGGAGATATGAATCCATGTTTGGACACAAAGCCTTTATTACTGGAATTATGCCATGCTGTAGCATTCTACATAAGCTTGATCTAAATCAAAGAAATCCCAAAATGGTGATAACATGTGGTGTTTAATTTGAAAACCATGTTTATTCACAGAGTAGTTGCAAAGTGATGTAGCCAGTGTTTCAGTCATTTAACAAATATTCATAGCACTGTTTGAAAGCATAGATCTAGTGGTTGTATAAGATCCTTGGATATACCCAGAAACTTCTGATTCTGATTTTTATGTCTGTTAGAAGACATGCTAGCGCTGAGCAAAATAAATAAATAAAAGGTTCTGTTTCATATGTGAATTATGAAATTATTGATACAACATGAACCTAAAGAGTCCAGAACATCTGCTGGAGCTAGTGTTGATGTATAGGTGTGTGATAAAGTAGACATTAGGGTTCATCTGCAGATGCTGTGTGGATGATTCTTGTTCTTCTAAAGCAGTCATTCCACATCTTTATTTTCTTATGGAATCTTTTGAGAATCTAAGAACTAAGGACTCTTTCCATAGGGGAAAAATATGCAAATATACAGAATTTTGCATAACATTACAAGGAGCTCATAGCCTCTCCAAATCCCATTTATGCCCTGACCATATAGATTAAGAACACTTACTGTAAAACTCTTCTTCAAAGAGGTTTTCTCTGCAACAAGGATACTTGGGCTTATTTGAAATAACAATATTTAACAATAATTAAGGCCTTTGCCTGTCAATGTCATTCACACAAAGATATTTTTGATTTAAATTATTATTATCATTATTATTTCTGAAAACCATAGCTATCACATCATAAAGTTAAAATTGTATGTTGGGTAAACCTAAGAAACCAGTTCTAGGATAGTCCTTAAGTCCCCTCCGGTTTCTGATGTTGACTCCTCATTTTACTTGTAAGTATATCATCATCTCCTAATCTCAGCTAGTTTGCTGTACATAGAAGAGAGCAAAATATTCTACCTTCGTAAATATTTTGTAATCAACAACACATTTTCTTTAATACAAAAAAATCAATTTTACTGTCTATTACTTTAAACATGGACAAATAATCCTGGCAATTTAGAGAAAAGTACAAAATATTAAAAAATAAAGTCAATTTAATATAATGTGAATAATATGTTCTATGAATTGTCCACCTCATGAGTCCTGAATGTGAACTCTAGCTAAGATTCAAGGGTTAAGGAATTTACAGGATGGGATAGAGAAGTTTGTAAAGAGTTTGGCAGCTATGTGTTAGATGAAAGATACAGCTGCTTTAGTTTTGCTCAAGAACATAAACTTGCCCATGAAATAAGACTATAGGGGAACTCCAGGTAGATGCAACCTGTCTAAGTGTTAAAGGTCAAAAGTTCAGAAGAGCAACTTTCCATAAAAGTGTCATAGATTGATTGAGACATTCAGAATTTTGGTGAGAGAGTGGTACAAAATTTCTCCATGTTCCCGTTTGGATATATGGAGTCAGAAAGAAAGAATCAAGGTGAAGAATATGATTCTTGAACAAAATCCAGTCTTAAGATGCATACTCATTTCAGCATTATGATTCAGAGTATTTTAAGCAAGTTATTTTCCCAAATGTTCTAGACACAGGAAAAAAACTCACGACCTGCAGATATGTTTTGTTTACCTTGTGCAATAAATTTTGATGAACTTAAATGCCCTTAGATGTGCATGCACTGTCTAATTTATCACAGACCACACCCCGTCTTATGACTTTATTCTCTCTTCTTCTCTCCATAATGTTAACTGCTTGGGCCTTGAAGGCATCTGAGTTTGACACCCTACAGCTAGAGAGGAATAATTATTATTAATACTTTCAGGACATAAGGATTCTTATTTATTTTATAGCAAAAGAGTTTACCTAAATATGAAATTGTGAGTAGAGCTACATTCTGGTACAGCTCAAATGCTGATGAGGTAATTAGTCAGGCAACAAATATTTGTTTAGTGAGTGACTACTATTTGCTAGGCAACTCCAGGCCTAGCAAATACATGGGGATAACATGTATTAAAGAGACATGTGTGGTTTCTGTTCTCATGGAGTTTCCAGTGTGGCAGTGAAGGTTACAGTGTAGAATCATTGAAATTCTTAGGGAAAGCCTTAATAAGAAATGTAAAGGATCTTTGTGAGGAAAAATGTAAAAATTTATTGAGATAAATAATAGAAGCTTCTTTGAGAGAAATACTATGTTCCTATTCAAGAAGAATTAATATTGCAAAAATGTCATTTCTTCCCAAATTAATTGCAGCTTTAACACAATCCCAATCAAAATCTCAATGAGATTTTTATGTAGTTTTACAAAATGACTCTAAAATTCATAGAGTGAAAAAATAATATAAAATAAAATTAAAGCAAAGCGAGGGCATTATCAAAACACAAAACTAGGGCTTCCGTGGTGGCGCAGTGGTTGAGAGTCCGCCTGCCTATGCAGGGGACACGCGTTCGTGCCCCGGTCTGGGAAGATCCCACATGCCACGGAGCGGCTGGACCCGTGAGCCATGGCTGCTGGGCCTGCGCATCCGGAGCCTGTGCTCCGCAACGGGAGAGGCCACGACAGTGAGAGGCCCGTGTACCGCAAAAAGAAAAAAAAAACACAAAACTATAGTGAAGCAGAATACTAAAAACTTTTTATAAGATTCAATTCTTGATAAATGAGGCATCACAAATTTTGAGGTAAAGAAAGAATTGTTTCAAAATGGTACTGTAATGACTGGTTAACTATAAGGACAAATGAAGTTACATTTTCATCTCATACCGTATATCACAATAAAAATCCAGATGGTCTAAATAGTTAAATGTAAATCATCTAACTATAATTGGAAAACATAAAATGTACAGAAAAACAAGCTACAAAAGAAAATATGAACATTAATCCACCTTCTGAATAGGAAGAGCTTTCTCTTTCTAAGGCTAAAAACAAGGCAAAAAAGGAAAATTGAATAGGTTGGACTATACAGAAATTATGATTTCTGCTTCTTAAGGAACATAAAGTTAAAATATCAAGATGGAGAAAACTATGTTATAATAAAACAAACAATGAAAATCCTTAATATGTAAATAGCTTATATATGTATAAAAATTCATATATATATAAAAAAGCACTGAAGACCCCAATAAACAAATAAGCAAGAACATTATTTGATAGAATGTAAAATACAAATGGATAAAGAAGATGAGAAAACACTTTCAACCTCTTTAGTTATCAAAGAATTGCAAATTGCATATATTAGTTTATTAATTTAACAATTTTTTTCTAATGAAAATATTCAAGCCCAGTAAGGATGCAATAAAAGTAGATACACACTTTTGCTAGGAGTATAAACTGGAACAATCTTTCTATAAGGTAGTTTATCAATATGCATTAAGAACCATAAAAATATTAATATGTTTGGGCTTCCCTGGTGGCACAGTGGTTGAGAGTCCGCCTACCGATGCAGGGGACACGGGTTCATGCCCCAGTGCGGGGAAGATCCCACATGCCGCAGAGTGGCTGGGCCCATGAGCCATGGCTGCTGAGCCTGCAGGTCTGGAGCCTGTGCTCCGCAACGGGACAGGCCACAGCAGAGAGAGGCCCGCGTACTGAAAAAAAAAAAAAAAAGTTCATATGTTTGATATTTTGTACCCTGTTCTAGAAGTCTATATTAAAGAAGTATATATACTTGATCTTGGCCAAATTAATAATTAAAAAACCTGAGGAAATCATCAGAGATGCTGACCAAGATTAATTTCTCAAAGATGTTCTTTGAATGACTATATATAATAAGGACACACTGGAAACAGCAAAAATATCCAGTGAAAAGAGAATGTTCAGGTAAGTTATGGAATATTATATAATTATTAAAATATTTTACAAAGAATTTACAGTGACTTGCAAAAAGAATTAGAGTAATATCTAATAGTAAGTATTGCGCACTCGTGAAGTGCCAGGCATTTTATTATGTGCTTGAAACACATTGCATCATTGAAGAGAAAAATTTTAATAGAGTTTGGGGGGGAGTTGAGGAGGGAAGCTGGATACAAAGTCAATATGGTTTAATCTCAACAATATTAACATGCGTAGAAAAAAAGACTGAAAGAATATATGTGCAAATATATTCCCAGATATCCCTGGGTCATTTTTGCTCCTTTTTTTTTTTTTGTACTTCATAACAGACCATTTTTTTAAAAAATAGGAATATATTAACTCAGAAACGGTAAATAGAAAATAATTACCATTTAAATGTAGTACCTCACCAAAGAAACCTGAGTAAATCTATTTCTGACCCTCTTTTATGCTCTGACACCTTCATCCTTAATTCATGTCTAACCACACCTATGTAGCAGAACTGAAAAAGTCAACTAATTATGCTTACCTTCATACAAAGATGATGCAGAGATTTATGTTATATAAATTATTTTTAAATGTAATATAAAATGATTTATATGTATAACATGTATAACAAGTTATACATGTAAGTAACTATAAAAGTCAAGTAAATGAATGAATTCCATTCTGGATAGTCCAACTACATATCAATAAGTTAATATTAGGAACATGTAATTCAGTTATATTCATGTTAGGAATACACGTATATATCCCATACATATTCAATATTAAGAAGACATGGTTCAGTTACATTCCTGAGAAAACAAGTTCCCAACTAACTTCTGAGAGTTCATCTACATGGAGCAGCTTCTCAGCTTCTCACTTATTTTATTAAACCCAAACTGTAATAAAGTCTCCTTAGGGATAGCAAATTACATCTGCTTTTTGATATTTTCTTTGTGGTCTAAGTTAAATATATATGTCCCTACTGTATATCTTATTACTGAATCCACTTATATAAACCTGTCATGAGGCTCTATCAAGATTAAAATTGGTATTTTCCACAATTCCTTCTAAAACGCCTCTTCTCATGTCCTAAAAAAGCATAGACATGAAATACTGTTTTCCAAAATTCTTATATTCAAGATCTTTCATTAAATTTTATTATATAATAGATGTAGTAACTTTCCCCTTTGTGCTTCTGAAGTTTAATAGGTGGTGGTTGTTTACTTGCTACACGTATATGCAGCTTATTTCTATATCTATAGATATGATACCTAAAAAGAGAAATCTTGGTATACCAAGAGAAGATCACCCAACTTCACTTGATGAAAAGTGCTATCTATCTTTCTCAACTTTATTCCCAGTATTCTTGAACCTCTGTTTTACTGTTTTCTTGATATGAATGTGTACAACCTACTTGCTTGCATCTTCCCGATCATTGGATAAGTGTAGCTTCTAGATATTGAGTTTTAGCACTCCAGTACACAGGGCCAACATACTGACTCATTTTGATACATAGTCAAGAGTAACTTTTTTTCAAGGACATATTGCCCTCTCTGACACATTCTGGAGAAAAAGATACTATTAACTTTGTATTTTTTAATTTAAAATCATTTTCATTCTTAAAGTATTGCACATAAATTAAGAAATACATCTTCACATCAATTAACCCATTTTTCCTAGACCTTCTTAATTCATTTTTCTACCTGTCCTAGTTCATTTTGAAATAAAACAAGTAAACAATGACATGGCAGCAGTGTTGTCCTGGGGAAATCTGGCTAGAACTGGGCAGGATGTGATATTACAGTATTCAGGACCTTAAAGCCTGACTCAAACTTGTCATGTACACACAAGACCTGGTAAACAACAAAATTCCAAATTATTAATTTACAATGATAAATATAACTGCCACATTGATTATTTGTGTTGACCTGATCAATGCATTCTCTCCTTGTAACCAAGTGACACAGGAAACAAATCTAAATCAGAAAATACTATATTAATTCACCACCCAAAGTGTCCCTATATTCTGAACATCCTTTCTCTAGTAGGTTGCCAAACATTGGAAGTTAAATTGTATTAGGTTGATTTCTAAGCTTTGGATCAAACAAAAGGAGTTAGATAAATCAACTATTAAGTGATGAGTTCAATATAATCTAATACATCCTTGAAAATGGAACTTGAATTTCTCAAAATCTATGATTTGGCTAATATTCTCTATTTCTTAGATGCTAATTTAACAGGTGGACCAGTGTTGGCCCCTATGGCTCACCATTCTACATAGTTCTAATTTTCATATGTCTGCTCATATCCATATGTGTTGATCTTAGGGTTGAAAATCAGTAGTTAAATAGAGTGGGAGTCATCTCACTATGTATAACATACTTCCTTGCTACTATACCTAATTCCTCTTGTCATCAGCATTATCAGTCAGTATCTGGTCAGGAAAATATAAATCACCATAGTGTTGCTGAAAAATTAATCAGTAGATCTAAGAAAGAATTAGAAAATTTTATTAGAGCCAAATATGAGGATTATAACCTGGGAGGAGCATCTCAGACAGCTCTGAGCACTGTTCCACCAGTTAGAAATCAAGGCACAATTATATAAGTTTTATTTTTCAATTTGCTTAAAGATTTTTTTAATTAATATTTATTGGAGTATAATTGCTTTACAATGATGTGTTAGTTTCTTGCTGTACAGCAAAGTGAATCAGTCATACATATACATATACCCATTCTTTTTTAGATTTCCTTCCCATTTAGGTCACCACAGAGCATTGAGTAGAGTTCCCTGTACTATACAGTAAGTTCTCATTAGTTGTCTATTTTGTACATAGCAGTGTACATATGTCAGTGTCAATCTCCCAATTTATCCCACCTCACCTTCCCCCCTTGGCAACCATAAGTTTTTTCTCTACATCTGTGACTCTATTTCTGCTTTGCAAATAAGTTAATCTGTACCATTTTTCTAGATTCCACACATAAGTGATATTTTGATATTTGTTTTTCTCTTTCTGACTTACTTCACTCAGTATGCCAATTTCTAGATCCATCCATGTTTTTGCAAAAGACACTATTTTGTTCCTTTTTATGGCTGAGTAATAGTCCATTGTATATATGTACCATATCTTCTTTTTCCATTCCTCTGTCGATGGACATTAGGGTTGCTTCCATGCCCTGGCTAATGTAAATAGTGCTGCAATAAAAATTGGGGTGCATGCATCCTTTCAAATTATGCTTTTCTCTGGATGTATCCCTAGGAGTGGGATTGCTGGGTCATGTGGTAGCTCTATTTTTAGTTTTTTAAGGAACTTCCATAATGTTCTTGATAGTGGCTATACCACTTTACATTCCCTCCAACAGTGTAGGGGAGTTCCTTTTCTCCATACCCACTCCAGCATATATTGTTTGTAGGGTTTTTGATGATGGCCATTCTGACTCATTGTAGTTTTGATTTGCATTTCTCTAATAATTAGTGATGTTGTGCATCTTTTCATGTGTTTGTTGGCCATCTGTATGTCTTCTTTGGAGAAATGTCTATTTAGGTCTTCTGCTCATTTTTTGGTTGGGTTGTTTTTTGATATTGAGCTGCATGAGCTGTTTGTATATTTTGGAAATCAATCCCTTGTCAGTTGCTTCATTTGCAAATATTTTCTCCCATTGTGAGGGTTGTCTTTTCATCTTGCTTATGGTTTCCTTTACTGTGCAAAAGCTTTCAAGTTTCATTAGGTCCCATTAGTTTATTTTTATTTTCTTTACTCTAGGTGGTGGATCAAAAAAGATATTGCTGCGATTTATGTCAAAGAGTGTTCTGCCTATGTTTTCCTCTAAGAGTTTTATAGCATCTGGCCTGATACTTAGGTCTTTAATTCATTTTGATTTTATTTTTGTATATGGTGTTAAGGAGTGTTCTAAGTTCTTTCTTTTACATGTAGTTATCCAGTTTTCCCAGCACCATTTATTGAAGAGACTGTCTTTTCTTCACTGTGTATTCTTGTCTCCTTTGTCATAGATTAGGTGGCCATAAGTGGGTTGTTTTATCTCTGGGCTTTCTATCCTGTTCAGTTGAGCTATATTTCTGTTTTTCTGCCAGTACAATATAGTTTTGACTACTGTAGCTTTGTAGTATAGTCCAAAGTCAGGGAGCCTTATTTCTCCAGCTTTGTTCTTCTTTCTCAAGATTGCTTTCACTATTTGGGGTCTTATGTGTTTCCATACAAAGTGTAAAATTTTTTGTTCTATTTCTGTGAAAAATGCCCTTGGTAATTTGATAGGGATTGCATTGAATCTGTAGATTGCTTTGGTAGTATAGTCATTTTCACAATATTGACTCTTCCAATCCAAGAACATGGTATATCTCTCCATCTGTTTGTGTCACCTTTGATTTCTTTCATCAATATCTTATAGTTTTTTGAGTACTGGTCTTTTGCCCCCTTTTTTAAAATTTAATTTAATTTATTTTTTTATACAGCAGGTTCTTAATAGTTATCCATTTTATACATATTAGTGTATATATGTCAATCCCAATCTCCCAGTTCATCCCAATTTTCCTCTTTAGGTGGGTTTACTCCTAGGTATTTTATCTCTTTGAATGTGATGGCAAATGGGATTGCTTCCTTAATCTCTCTTGCTGTTCTTTCATCATTAGTGTATAGGAATGCAAGAAATTTCTGTGTATTAATTTTGTATCCTGCAACTATACCAAATTCACTGATGAGCTCTAGTAGTTTTTTGGTAGCATCTTTAGGATTTTCTACATATAGTATCATGTCATCTGCAAACAGTCACAATTTTACTTCTTCTATTCCAGTTTGGATTCCTTTTATTTCTTTTTCTTCTCTGATAGCTGTGGCTAGGACCTCCAAAACTATGTTGAATAATAGTGGTGAGAGTGGACATACTTGTCTTGTTCCTGATCTTAGCAGAAATGCTTTTAGCTTTTCACCATTGAGTATGATGTTAGCTGTGTTTTTATCATATATGGCCGTTATTATGTTGAAGTAGGTTCCCTCTAAGCCCACTTTCTGAAGAGTTTTTTATCATAAATCGGTGTTAAACTTTGTCAAAAGCTTTTTCTGCATCTATTGAGATAATCATATGGTTTTTATTCTTCAGTTTGTTAAAATGATGTATCACATTGTTTGATTTGCATATATTGAAGAATCCTTCCATCCCTGGGATAAATCCCACTTAATCAGGGGGTATGATTCTTTTAATGTATTGTGGATTCTGTTTGCTAGTATTTTGTTGAAGATTTTTGCATCTATCTTCATCAGTGATATTGACCAGTAATTTTCTTTTTCTGTGATATATTTGTTTGGTTTTGGTATCAGGGTGATCGTGGCCTCGTAGAATGAGTTTGAGAGTGTTCCTTCTTCTGAAATTTTTTAGAAGAGTTTCAGAAGGGTAGGTGTTAACTCTTCTGTAAATGTTTGATAAAATTCACCTGTGAAGCCATTTGGCCCTGCACTATTGTTTGTTGGAAGATTCTTAATCACATTTTTAATGTCAGTACTTGTGATTGGTCTGTTCATATTTTATATTTCTTCCTGGTTCAATCTTGGAAGGTTGTACCTTTCTAAGAATTTGTCTATTGCCTCTAGATTGTCCACTTTTTTCGGCATATAGTTGCTTGTAGTAATCTCTTATGATCATTTGTATTTCTCTGGTGTCCATTGTAACCTCTCCTTTTTCATTTCTTATTTTATTGATTTGAATCCTCTTCCTTTTTTTCTTGATGAGTCTGGCTAAAGGTTTATCAAATTTTTTTTATCTTCTCAAAGAACCAGCTTATACTTTCATTGATCTTTGCTATTGTTTTCTTCATCTCTATTTCATTTATTTCTGCTCTGGTCTCTAGGATTTCTTTCCTTCTACTAACTTTGGTTTTTGTTTTTTTATCTCTTCTTTCTCTAGTTCCTTTAGGTGTAAGGATAGCTTGTTATTTGAGATTTTTCTTGTTTCTTGAGGAAAGATTTTATTGCTATAAACTTCCCTCTTAAAAGCACTTTTGCTGCATCTCATAGATTATGGGTCATCGTGTTTTCATTGTCATTTGTCGCTAGGTATTTTTTTGATTTCTTCTTTGACTTCTTCAGTGATCCATTGATTATTTAGTAACATATTGTTTAGCCTCCACATGTTTACATTTTTTACAAGTTTTTTCCTGTAATTGATTTTTAACCTCACAGTGTTGTTGTTGGAAAAGATGCTTGATATGATTTCAATTTTCTTAAATTGACCAAGGTTTGATTTGTGACCCAAGTTGTGATCTATCCTGGAGCATGTTCCATGTACACTTGAGAAGAAAGTGTATTCTGCTGCTTTCAGATAGAATGTCCTATAAATATCAATTAAGTCTATCTGGTCTAATGTGTCTTTTAAAGCTTGTGTTTCCATATTTATTTTCATTTTGGTTGATCTGTGAATTGGTGAAAGTAGATTGTTAAATTCCCCTACTATTACTGTGTTACTTTTATGGCTGTTAGCCTTTGCCTTATATATTGAGTTTCACCTATGGTCAGTGCATATATATTTACATTTGTTATGTCTTCTTCTTGGATTAATCCCTTGATTATTATGTAGTGTCCTTCCTTGTCTCTTGTAACATTCTTTATTTTAAAGTCTATTTTGTCTGATATGAGAATTGCTACTCCAGCTTTCTTTCTTTCTTTCTTTCTTTCTTTCTTTCTTTCTTTCTTTCTTTCTTTCTTTCTTTCTTTCTTTCTTTTGCGGTATGCTGGCCTCTCACTGTTGTGGCCTCTCCCATTACGGAGCACAGGCTCCGGACACACAGGCTTAGCGGCCATGGCTCATGGGCCCAGCCGCTCTGCGGCATGTGGGATCTTCCCGGACCAGGGCACGAACCCGCATCCCCTGCATCAGCAGGCAGACTCTCAACCACTGCGCCACCAGGGAAGCCCCTCCAGCTTTCTTTTGATTTCCATTTGCATGGAATATCTTTTCCCATCCCCTCACTTTCAGTCTGTGTCCCTATGTCTGAAGCAGGTATCTTGTAGGCAGCATATATACAGGTATTTTTTTTGTATCCATTCAGCCAATCTGTATTTTTTGGTTGGAGCATTTACTTCATTTACATTCAAGGTAATTATTGATATGCATGTTATTATTACCATTTTCTTAATTGTTTTGGGTTTGTTTTGTGGATCCTTCTCTTATGTTTCATACTTAGAGTATTTATTTTAGCATTTTTTGTAAAGCTGGTTTGGTGGTGTTGAATTCGCTTAGATTTTGCTTGTCTGTAAAGCTTTTGTCTTCTCCATCGAATCTGAATAAGATCCTTGCTGTGTAGAGTAATCTTAGTTGTAGCTTTTTCCCTTTCATCACTTTAAATATATCTTGCCACTCCCTTCTGGCCTGCAGAATTTCTGCTGAAAGATGAGCTGATAACCTTATGGGGGATCCCTTGTATGTTATTTGTTGCTTTTAATAATCTTTTCTTTGCCTCTAATTTTTGTCAATTTAATTACTATGTGTCTTGGTGTGTTTCTGCTTGGGTTTGTTGTGCCTGGGACTCTCTGTGCTTCCTGTACTTGGGTGGCTATTTCCTTTCCCATGTTAGGGAACTTTTCAACTATAATCTCTTCAAATATTTTCTTGGGTCCTTTCTCTCTTTTCTCCTTTTGGGACCCCTATATTGTGAATGTTGGTGTGTTTAATGTTGTCCCAGATGTCTCTTAGGCTGTCTTCATTTCTTTTCATTCTTTTTTCTTTATTCTATTCCATGGCAGTGATTTCTACCTTTCTATCTTCCAGGTCACTTATCCATTCTTCTGCCTCAGTTATTCTGCTACTGATTCCTTCTAGTGTATTTTTCATTTCAGTTATTGTATTGTTCATCTCTGTTTGTTCTTTAATTCTTCTAGGTCTTTGTTAAACATTTCTTGCGTCTTCCTGATCTTTGCCTCCATTCGTTTTGTGAAGTCCTGGGTCATCTTCACTATCATTATTCTGAGTTATTTTTCTGGAAGGTTGTCTATCTCCACTTCATTTAGTTGTTTTTCTGGGGTTTTATCTTGTTCCTTCATCTGGTACATAGTCCTTTGCCTTTTCACTTTGTCTATCTTTCTGTGAAAGCGGTTTTCATTCCACAGACTGCAGGATTGTAGTTCTTCTTGCTTCTGCTGTCTGCCTTCTAACAATACTGTTTTGTAAAATTGAAAGTTGCTAAGAGAGTATATCTTAAAAGCATTCTTAACAAGTTAAAAAAATTTCTAACTTTGTGAAGTGATGGATGTTAACTACATTTACTGTGGTAATCTTTTCACAATATATGCATATGTCAAATTATTATGTTGTACACATTAAATTAATACAATGTTATATGTTAATTACATGTCAATAAAACTGGAGAAAATGGCAATCAAAGTAAAAGATAAGGCCATAGTAGACTGTCAAAGAATTAGAGACTCAAATGCAACAGCCCAGTAAAAATGACACTGATTTTGACAACTATTGACTAGTTTGACAATTTGGAAAGGCTCCTCCCTGTCTGCTTGTTCAGGCAAGTAACACTCAGTGATGGCCCAAATGCTAAATCTGTATTTCTCTATCCCTCTTCTTCCCCACATGTCTTTCATCTTTTATCTGTAGTAGAAGCTGGCTAAAATATTGGATTTTAAGAGATGCTTAGCCAACTCATAATTTAAAATATATACATTAAAATAGTGAAAAGAACCCCATATTTTAGGTGGGAAAGTATAGAATCCATGATTCTGAGGGGGAATGCCATTTGGATATGCATTTTGAAAAACTTCAAGGTACTTCTAATACATCCCCTGAAGTGTTGTTATATGCCAGTTTCCACATAAAAATCAAAGATTTAGTTCAACTTCCTTAATTTATTGAACTACAAACAGAGGCCCAGAGAGATGAAATGATTTACTCAAACAGCTATTTGTTGAAAAGCAGAGACTTGAGCTCTTTTTTAATGTACCATATTGAAACTCCCTACTGCAGAGATTTTTGTCTCATAAAACCCATTTTCTATCCTCCCCAATCCTGCATGTTCTTTAGTAACATCACCCTGGTTTGGGTCATGTGTATTAGAGGAGGATGTACTGCCTCCCGAGCCCAGGAGACTAATCTTGATCAGCCTGTCAATTACCATAATTCAATTCCCTTTAGTCAGTCATTGGAAAAGTCATGGCTAATGAGCCAGAAGGAAAATTGTACACAGGTAACTTTTGGGAAAGTTTTTCTCACTGTTAAAAAGGGTCATAAGAGTTTGAGGATATAATGATATCTGCAGGTGCAGCAGCCATCTTGTAATTCTAAAAGAACAAGCCTAAAGACAAAAGCCAATATGATATAGAATTGCAGATCATAAAAAATTGAAGAATATGATTCTTGCTGACATTGTAGATCACTGAATTAACCAACCTTGGAACCATCATATTTCCAGATTTCTTGTTAGTGAGTTAATAAATCTCCATGTTATTTACACTTATTTAACATAAGTCTTCTGTAATTTATTATTTAAGGCATTCTGAATTGGGTTTTCCAGTACTTGCAGTCAAAATAATTTTGAAGGATTCCCAGTATTAGAGGGCTAGAATATTTGTTCCCTGTACTTAAAAAAAAATAAGACAAATAAAACAATTCTGCAATGCAATACAGTGGAGGGAGAGAACATTTAGTGTTAAAGGCTAATTAATAAAAAAAAACCTCATAACTTAATGTGAGTTCCTTTTGAGAGAATATGAGAACTCCAAGAAATAGCCCCTTTAAAGTAATTTTAATGCTAATAGCAAAGAATGTCAAAGAGATCTGCAAAGTTTATATTTTTAGGTTTATTAGTGCTGGTTATCATTACTAAGTAAAGTGAAATGGATCTCTACCAAATTGTAATTTTATGTTTATTGGCATTTTGATAGCTTAAAATTTATCTTCCTTACCTTGTATTGCCACACATCCTTACTCTCACATCTAGTTGAAATAGCCTTGAAATTTGTCTGTATGATACTTCTGTCTTTTGTTAGTTCCATGTTTGAATAGGTATGCAAATATATAATTTGAGATCTGTGAAACTCTGCTTAGTCTGTTCTTCTAAGTTGCACTTGAATTATCCGAGCTCATAGGAAAAACATCTGAGACAGATCATAGAATATTTTCAAATCATTCAGTTTCAGGGAATCTCATGACTCATTTAGACCAACATAATGTTCAGAGCTTCCAAATCTTTTCTCTTGTAAATGTCTGTGAACTCTTCTAAAATATAAGATATTGTGTAGAAGTGGCTACAAAAAGTGAGCACATCTACCCTGGAGTATAGGCTCAATGTATATAGATAGTTTGG
>RJWK010019031.1:0-32761 GCA_004363435.1 Platanista minor | reverse complement strand
AAGATCCCACATGCCGCGGAGCAACTAAGCCCGTGTGCCACAACTACTGAGCCCACACGCCACAACTACTGAGCCTGTGCTCTAGAGCCCGTGAGCCACAACTCCTGAAGCCCACACACCACAAGGAAGAGTAGCCCCTGCTCTTCACAACTAGAGAAAGCCTGCAAGCATTAACAAAGACCCAATGCCGCCAAAAATAAATAAATAAATAAAAATTTTTAAAAAAATGGCGACAAATGCGCTGACACCCTCCCACCCACAGGTGAGACCGGTGTCCCTTTCCTCTGGAATCTGGGTGGGCCTGGGACGGCTTCAACCAGTAGAAGAGGGAGGAATGTCACCGAGTGACCCCTGGGTCACAAAAAGCCCCACGTTCCACGCTGTCGAGACAATCCCCCTCTGCCACCCACTGCCGCTGTGACCGCACGAAAGCTCCTTGGCTTCCTCACCAGTAAAGCCAAGATGGCAAGCGCTGCTGCGCCAAGAGGCCCATGAGGACTGTGGAGCCACACGAGCCCTTTGTTCTCATGACCGATGATGGCCTTTGCTTCTCGCACGGCTCAGATTCTGCTACCCCAGTGACAAGGGACGTGGGACCCAGGGAGGCCCAGGACACCCAGCCTTTGGGGAAGCAGTCAGGCAGCCTCCGGTCGTCTCTGCTGTTCTACACGAATGCTTTCCAGAGAGAAAGTAATTATTAACTGCAGAGGCTTAATGAGGAGAGGGAGCTGCGAGGATCTCTAATACCAATAATTTGTACCTATTTCAGAGCAAATGTGCTGCAAGCAACAGCATCAGACTGTCTCCTTTGCTGCCAGGTAAGAAAGCACAGCTGAGCACAGGGTGCGTGAAGCCAGACAAAAAGCAGGAGTTTTCCCACACCTGTGGCCCCCAGACCCGGCCTGGCTTCCTGACACACCTGTGGGCCCCCAGACCCGGCCTGGCTGAACGAACATACCTGTGCCCCCAGACCCAGCCCGGCTCTGACACACCTGTAGAGAGGGCCCTCAGCCCCGAAACCCAGGGGAATAAGGCAAGAGAGAGGGAGCTGTAGTGATGGTGACCTGGGCAGGGTGTGGGGCATCCACACGGCCCGGCTGCTGGGCCCCTGCAGGGGGCGGGGCCATCCCTCCAGCCCAGCCCACGGTAGCAGCGGCCTCCGGCTTAGCCTCCCTCAAGACACGGAGGGCAGAGCATGGATGGGGACTAGAGGGGTCACCCTCCTGGCCCCTACTGTCACCCCAACTCAGGGACCCTGAAGTCCCTTGCAGAACAATTTCACGGAAACCTCTTTTGAAACACAAACACCCCTGCGAGGTTATATTAAGGCTGTGGCCCCTTGGTGGCTTAGCTCCTCACGCCAGAGGGCCCCGGGCAGGCCGGACTCCCCCGGGCAGGAGGCAGCTGCCCTCACACTCTGTGGCCGACGGTGATACTGGAGTGACACTCACTGCGTCCTCACCCACGTGCTACCGGGGGCGGCAAACACCCGGCCTGGCCCCCCATCAGTGGGGACAACCATCCACCGACAGCGACAGATCATCTTTGCTACTTCCTGGGACCCTTCCCCCCAACTGTGTGATGAAGACCCCACGAATCATCTTCTTTTTGGGAAGAGATCAAATATTGGCCCAGACGTCCATTAATTTACAACTTACATGGCACACAACTGCTGAGAACAGAAAAGTAAGGATTTTTTTTTTTTCCTGGTTAAATATTTGCTAAGAAAATTCCAATCCTAAATTTCAAGAGACTGATTTAGCATGACATTAGAAGGGTAAGACATAGTCGTTTTAGATTAACCAGAAAATCTTGTGGAAGAAGCATGAGAGAAAACTCAAGAGTCCTCCCAGTGAAGAAAACATATCTTTTAGCCAACAGAGAAAATGTATACTTCAGCATCCTTTCTTCTCTTGTCTTTATTACATCTTAAACGTCTTTCTGGTGCTGAGTCTTGTAATTTACTTTACTTTCAGGCCTCTTTCCTCTCCATCCAGAGGGTGAAATCAGTTTCCAGTATTCAAAGGGTTGAACCAAATTTCTGCCTGCCTTCCTCATATCTGCTGTGTGGTTCTCCTTCTGCGGCCTTTGTTTGCTGCCACCTTACTGCCTTTCCCAGAAATTAATGAGCTGAGGGCCTATTCTGAAATCAGAGGCAAGAAGATTCAAGACTCAAAACTCCACTTGGATGGGACGGCCCGTGTGCGGGCTCCACACAGACACAGGGATGCAGCTTCTGTCTGGGTGCTTATCAGGGAGCCTGGGAGGAGGGATGTGTCCAGTGAGGCTGAAAGTGACATCTGGCTGCTGACACCTTCCCGTTCACCACACGCCCAGTGTCTTGAGTGTCTCCCCGCCGCCGGGGAGGGAAGCTGCAGCTTCTGGCCCCTTCCACCCAGGTGTGTGCTGTCTGTGTGGAATCTGGTCAGGGACACTCTGGCCCACAGTCCGGGGAATGGGCTGGAGCCCGAGGGTCTGGGGGCCACTCACGGACAGATGGGGGATGTGGAAGGTGTTCTGCTCTTGGGAACCCTGGTGGGTTTGACCGTCGTGATGATGCACTCCATGGCCCGCTCTGTTTTGCTCGTAGGATGCTCTCATGTTGCAGGTACTTTTTAAAGTCATACATCAGGAATGTTCCCTAAGAGGTGTCCTGAACCCATGTCCCCCCCACCCGTCAGCCCCTGTTCCCTGAAGGCAGGGGTCTTGCCGCTGTTCCCCAGCCCTGCAGGCCACCTCCCTCCCAGGAGCAGTTCTCGAGGGAGCACCTACTGTGCGCCTGGCCAGGGCCTCCTGCCCCTGCCCCTCCTCCACATAAGGGGACACACAACACACACACACACACAATTCTGAGGTTCCGAAGCAGAATGCCAGCTCCAAGTTCTTCCAGTGGCAACTTCCCCATGGGTCTAAACAGATGGAAGTGATTAATCTACTACCAGATACCCTGTAATTGATTGAGATGGCTTGAAAGTAATAGATTGGATTTCCCTCTTACGTGCCCCAAGGGTCCTGGAGAGGACATATAAAGTTTGCTCAGGAATCACCACAACCGACTACAGTTACAATTCATTTATTATTTAAACTTATTTGGTATAATAAACATTTTTAACGACCCTAATCTACAACCTAAACTCAAAGAAACTAATTAAAATTGTCATCACTCATTCATTCAACCAATATTCGCAGCCCTCCATGTTCCAGGCCCAGATCGCAGGCTGCCAAGAGGAAAACCCACAGGGGTGCCCTCAAGGCATCCTCAGCCTGGTGGGGGTGAAAGATGGGGCCACAGACAACTGCAGCCTGGAAAGTGCCATGGGGGGCGTCCAGGGTGCAGATGGGGGTGTGTGGGGTGGGAGAGGGCACCCAGGGTGCGAACGGGGTGTGGGGGAGAGGCACCCAGGGTGCGAACGGGGGTGTGGGGGAGGACCCCGCAGGAGGAAGGGCACTGCTGGCAGGAGCAGCTGGGTGAAGGTCTGTGGTCAGCACATGCTCACAGCTGGTATCCGTCCATGTTATGTCACCGCACCTGGTGACAATGGGAACTGCTTCTTTGCACCGATGGTACTCTTTTTAGCATGTGGCATTTGGGGTCTCAGTGGCAGGAAGGGATAAATCAGCTCAGACGCCCAGAAGGGCCCACACCCCGCAGCCAGGGTCGGCCTCTTTCCTGCCGGTTATACACTGGCCTAAAAAACAACTGCCAGAAATTTAGTTCTCCCAAAGTGAATCATTACTTTCAGTTTGTAGCCAGTCAGGGTTGCCTAAGTGGTTTTTCTTCGTTTGAAACTGTTAACCAACAAATTGCTACTGTCTCCAGTTCCTCTGGTTGTCACAACCCAAAGAGCCAGCCAGTGATGATCTTGGGCAACACTGCCTGGCCCAGCAGCAGGGGCGGGCTGGATGCCTTTCTGTCGAGGCCACTTTTATCTATTAACCCGAGGCCAGGCTTTCCCACTGCTCTGGCTCCAGGGGCAGCAAGACCGTAATTTATGGCCACTGTGAAGGCTTCAATGCCCACGGGAAGGAGGGGGACCGAGCTTGGGTGCCCAGGCCTCTGCAGGTGCCGAGTGGCCATCCAGCCCCTTAATCAGAGGGACAGCCGCTGCTTAGATTCCGAGGGACCCTGGCAGCCCAGCCTCCCCTGACTCAGAAATGGGCCCGGGCCCAGGTCCCCAAGAGCAGCGTTCAGTCTGTCCAGGAAAATGCCCGTGTTTCCGACACTCTGTGGCCTGGGGGTTCCCAGGACGAGTTCTCAGGTCCGGAGTGCAGACCCAGACCTCAGCTGGCTCCCCACCTGGTGGGCATGAGAGCCGGCCCTTCCCCTGGCCGGTCTCAGCTTCCTCACCCGTGCGGTGGTGACATGGCCAAATGGGACACCTTCCGAGGAGCGGCTTTCAGAAGTGCAAAGAGTTCCAGAGTCACCTGGGCATGTCCACTTGGAGCACCCGGAGTAGGGTCCTCGTCTCCTCCAGCCGGAAGAGACCCCAAGATGCAGGGGGTCCTGCCCCCTGATGTGCATCTGATGAGGCAGAGGTGGAGAAGGGATCCTATGCAGGGTCACCTGGAGAGGTTCTAGCCGAGCTGGGCTCCTGAAACACACAGAGGCCTACGGCCTCCATTTAAATGTTCTTGGTCTCGGTGTAAACATTTTATGTCACAGTAAGAGACAAATAAAAAAGACACTCGCCTGTGCACTCTAGGGCCACAATCATTTTACTCAAAAAGTACCTCTGAGATACGACCTGCGGTGAAATGCACGGAGCACAGGTAACCCCAGGCAGCCCTCCCCCACCACTTCACACGGCATGTGCTGCAGCCTGCAGATGTGGGGGGCCGGGGTTCACTTTTAGAACAAGAGAAAAATAATCCAACCCCTGCAGCCGATGCGTTTGCCAGTCCTTGGGCACAAACGGGGTCTCATCATCAATCAACCCAGCGCCCAGCGCCCAGCCTGGCCTGGCTCTGGGAACTTCATCCAAATTCTCCCCACAGTCCTGCCAGGCGGCTTTCATTTTCCTTGTTTTACAGACCAGGCCTCAGAGGGGGCAGGAGGTTAAGTGACTTGCCCAGGGTCACCTGGCTGGTTAATGATGTGCCAAAATTCAACCCCATGTCTGGCCGGGGGCTCCAGGCTGCCCCCACGCCCCGCTGCCTCTTGAACATAGGAGGGAGGAGTCAGGACACCCCACTCCCCAGCACAGGAAGCAGCTCTGCTGAAGTCCACAGCCCGTACATCTAAAGACGAGCTTCTCCACCCCAGTACCGTGGACATTTGGGTTGGTTCCTTCTTTGCCACGTGGGGCTGTCCGCTGCACTGGGAACACTGAGCAGCATCCCTGGCCTCTGCCCACGAGATGCCAGTAGCAGCCACCATATGGTGACCCTGGTCTGTGTACTTTCACTCGCCAAAGGAGTGGCTCCTCTATCTAGGAAGTTTATTGGGCCCCAGTGCCTCCAGGGACGAAGCAATAAACTGGGTGAGGAGGTGATATGACATCTGAGTGCCCAGGGGTCTGGGGGAACCATGCATGACCACTGTGCAGGACCCTGCCTGTGAGCAAGGGACCTGCCAATTTAGATGGAATAGATTAGACCCAGCTGATAAGAAAGTGAGTAAATCTTAAGACAGATCAAAAGAGGATATTCAGAATGAAGCACATTCAGGAAAAAAAAAAAAAAGGCAGGCACAGAATCTATCCTCGTGGAGAGTAACTCGGCTCTTCTGATTTCTCGATTTATTCTTTGTTACTTGATCAATTATACTTCTAAACGTGCAGAGTCTGCTTTCTGGGCTCTCGAGTCAATTCCACTAGTCTACCTGGCTATCCCTGGCTACTGGCGGACCCCCTTAAGGACAATGGCTTTTGTTTTTTAGTCGACTTTATTTTTTAGAACATTTTAAAATTTACAGAAAAATTGAGAGGATAGTACAGACAGTTCTCATATACCTCGTACCCATTTCACCTGTTACTAACATATCACATTAGTGTGGTACATTTGTTATAATTAATGAACCAATGGCTTTTTTCTTTGCGGTACGCGGGCCTCTCACCGTCGTGGCCTCTCCCGTTGCAGAGCACAGGCTCTGGACGCACAGGCTCAGCGGCCATGGCTCACGGGCCCAGCCGCTCCGCGGCACGTGGGATCTTCCCGGACCGGGGCACGAACCCGCGTCCCCTGCATCAGCAGGCGGACTCCCAACCACTGCGCCACCAGGGAAGCCCCCAATGGCTTTTTAATAAGCCTGACACGTAACAGACCAAGTCCTCCCTCCTTGTTCTTCAAGATTGCCTTGGCTCTTCTTGGCCAATTTGATTTACATATGAAATTTACATATAAGCTTATATGTAAATTAATGTGTAATGTATACACGTAGATTTGCATGTATTTACATGTAGGTTTTATATGTATTTACATATAAGTTTTATATGTCAACTTGTCCATTTTTTCAATTTCCCCTAAAACTCCTGTGGGTTTTGATTAGTATTGCTCTGAATCTATACAACAGTCGGGGAAGAAATGACATCTTTACAATATTGAGTCTTCTAATCCATGAACGTGGTTAATCCTCCCTGAATTTCTCACAATAACGTTTTATAGTTTTCTGCCCATCTTTTATTAGATTTATTTCTGGTTATCTGATCTTTCATGCTATTGAAAACAAAACATCTCATTTCATTTACCATTTACTGCCGGTACACAGGAACACATTTTATTTCACATATTACCCAAGTATCCAGCAATCCTGCTGAAGTCCCTTACTATTAATCATTTACTTGCAGATTCTTTTGGATTTTCTTGGTATGTAATCACATCATCTGTGAATAATAGCAACGTTATTATTTATGGACTTTATTATTCATAATAGTAACAGTGTTATGTTTACAGGGGTTTTTTTTCTTATCTTATTGCACTGGTTGACTTCCAGTACAATGTTGCATACCCAGCATCTAAAACAAAGGTCTGGCCTATAGTAGAAACCAAATGAATATTGATTGGGTGACATGAGCTAACTCATTAGCAACAACTAGTCTCACCACAAGTCTCAAGTCAAGATTTGGCTCTTGAACTTCATGCCAGGAGATCCTAATCCAGTTTGTCAGCAAATAAGCAGGGGCCGCACAGGGTCTGAGAGGGTAAAAACCACCTGACCACAAAATAAGAAAGTAAGAAAGGGAGAGAGGAAATAACTGAAAGAAAGGAACAAAACCTTTTCTGTTCTGAGTCAATATGACAGCTCTCCCAGAGAATCGGTTGAGGAATTATTTTAATTAATAAGAGAGCTTGAGAAGGTGGCTGGGTGCAAAATCACCAGACAAAAATTCATTACTTTACCACACCCAGCAGGAACCAGTTAGAAAATGTAATAGAAGACAACAACAGAGTCCTTATCACGACAGCAACAAAACCCATAAAATCCCTAGAAATGACCTATATGTGGAGGACATAACTGATGTACTACAGCACTTAAAAGATGACATTAAGAAATGAAAAAACATGCCATGTTTCTAAACAGAAAAACAGCAGTGTAAAGATATCACTTTGTCCCAAAGTGTATTGGTTTCCTGGACCTGCCGTAACAAACTGCCACCAAGTGGGTGGCGTCAACACAACGGAAAATTATTCCCTCACACATGTGGAGGCCAGAGGTCTGGAATCAAGGTGTTGGCTGGAGGAACTGATTTCATCAGAGGCTCTGAAATAGAATCTACCCTGCCTCTTCCCAGCTTTTCGCGATGCCGGCGACCCTGGGCCCCAGTCTCTGTGCCTCCACGTGGCCTTCTCTCTGTGTCTTCTGCTCTGCTCTGCTCTCCTCAGCACTTGTCATTGGATTCAGGGTCCATCCTAGTTCAAGATCATCTCATCCTGAGATCCTTAACTATATCTGCAAGGACCCTTTTTCCAAAAAAGGTCACCCCTACGGGTTCCGAGTAGATGTATCTTTGGGGGGCCCACTTTTTAAGCCATGACACAAGGTAATCCATACACACGATGTAATTCTCACCAAAATTCCTACAGGTTTGTTTGTTTGTTTTAATTCAATAGAGCTTTACAAGATATTTTTACACTCACACAGAAGAGAAAATCCATAAGAACAGCCCAAGAAAATTATGATAAAGAACAACGGGAGGAACTATGCGCCACACCGCTGGCTCTCAGAAGCCGCTACAGTGCACCAGTTATTAAAACGGTGTAGGGCTTCCCTGGTGGCGCAGTGTTTGAGAGTACGCCTGCCGATGCAGGGGACACGGGTTCGTGCCCCGGTCCGGGAAGATCCCACATGCCGCGGAGCGGCTGGGCCCGTGAGCCATGGCCGCTGAGCCTGCACGTCCGGAGCCTCTGCTCCACAGCGGGAGAGGCCACAACAGTGAAAGGCCCGCGTACCGCAAAGAAAAAAAACAAAAAACAAAAAACAAAAAAACAGTGTAGTGGGCGGGGTGAGGACAAACAGGCACAGGGGAAAGTGAGAAACAGTCCCCCGTACTTGGCTGTGGGCGTGCACTTTGTGATAAAAGTGGCATTTCAAGGAGCAGGGGATGGACTCTGCATATAAAAGGTATTGAGACAGTTGGTAAAACTAAACCTTGACTTCAGCCCGTTACCCCAAAATTAACTCAACAAATTAAAGAGCAATACGTGATAGGAAGACTTTTTTTTAAATTAAAATAAAACATGGGATATTTTCATAATCCTGGGGCTGGGAATGCTAACAAAACCCAACCCAGAAACCACAGGGGAAAGACAGCCAGGGGGTTGGCAGGCCCCAGAAGAAATGCAAATGGCTGATAAACATTTGAAAAGAAGCCTCCACCTCAAAAGAACCAGAGAAAGGCGAAAATTCAACAGAGGGCTATTTTTTACCCATCAGATTGGCAAACGTTTTAGACAATGATAACATCAAGCTTGGGGAAGACACAGATTAACAAGCTTCTGAGACAGTGGCAAGCATGTCAACTAGTGATGCGTTTTTAGAAGACAATTTGGCAATTCGATCAAAATGTAAACACCCTGTATCTATGAAGCAGCAAGTTCACTTCTATACATCTCTTTTCAATAAGCCCTGGAATACACACCCCAAGACTTTTGTCCCAAGGACAGTCACTGTTTTGTTGTAACAACAAGAAACGGGACACGACCCAACCTCCATCAATCTCCGACCACAACCACGGGGGATTCTACAGGGACTTTTGAGGCTGTGCCCCGTCATCTTGCCCTGTGACCCTGGCCCCTCCATTCTTGACCCTCATCTCCCAGCATTCTCTACTTTCACCTCTCAGAACCCCAAGCCGCCAGATGCCCACGGCTCCGCCAGCTCCCTTCTGGATCTTTCCGACCTGTAGCCTCGAAACCCCTCCACTGTCTGCACATTTCGTCCCAAAAGCCAAAACCCTGCCCCCTCCTCTCCTCTGAACACACCAGGCCCCCAGGAGTGACGGTCACCCCAAGGATGGCTTCTGTTGGTCCGGTCTCTCCTGCTGTAACTCCATCCCAGCGCCTCGCCTACAGCGCTGGTCTAACAGGAGAGCTGAGCTCACAACCCCCGAGGGACAGAAGGAAAGCTCGCAGTAACATGGCAGCAAAGCCTGGTGCAGGGTTTCAACTGCCTGCTGGAGACGCTCTTTCTATGGAGCTGCTCCAGCCCCTCCCCCAGGGCTCTGGGATCACATTCACGGCGGTGGCGGTAACCATGGAAACGGGCAGCCCCGCGCAGGCAGGCAGGCGGGCGGGCGGGCGGTTGATGTGTAACCTTGGGACAATGACAGCGGAGGCTCTGTGCTTATTCAGATGACGGGGCGGGCTGAATGGGAGCCCAGCACAAAGGCCACTAGCAAAATGACGCGAGACAGGCTTCCACAGGGGGCGTGAACGGCCCCATAACTGCCACAAAAGAACAGAGGCCGGGCCACACCTGCACTTTTTGATCTTTGGGGGAATTCACAGCAATGACTCTGCGGGTCCTTGGTCAGAGGTCATAATCTCTGAAGGGGACTTTATCACCACTATCCGGCCTAAGTTCTCAGCAAACTAGTGGGCTTCAACTGCAGTCTCAGAATGGAACTCACCGTCATGACCCCTGCCTGGTGTTGGAACGCGACTGGCGTGTGAGAGGCATGGACGGCTCACAACCTCCTGTTATGTGGCAGAGCTAGCCATGTGCACGCCGGGGCTGGCGGTGGCCTGTCAGAGCTGAAAAGCAGTCCGTTCAAATGACACACACTTGACATCATGGTTGTAAGACCCCCCCCCCCCCACAAAGGCAGAATGTTATTTTTGTAAATCAAATATCACCCTTTGACATTTGAACATCTCCTTGACATTAACTTGGAGTAACTCCCTGAGAAAAGAATTTCTGAATATTGGGTAATCCTCTCTGGCATAGTCATGGACTCCCTGACCTGAAGAGAAAGGAACAAGATGCTTTTAAAGGATGCCCAAGAGTCCACGTGAGGCAGTAAAGGGATGACCGACTGAAATACTTCCCGTGGAGAGTGAGCTGCAAAGATGTACCCCTGGGAGCAGCTGGACCTCCCCCTTTGGTTAACATCTGCAGGATCTCGCTGGACACGCCCACTCCAAAGGCAACTCCCACAGTCCCCCTTCTCTGTCCTCACCGGCTCCAGAGGCTTTGCAGCCGGAGAGGCTCTTCCTGGTGAGGCTCTTTCCTGGTGACGTAAGTGTTTTGGGATGTACAAGGTTCAGCTAGCTCTACCAGAGGGTCCCTGGCACTCTTAGGGACAGGACCTAAGTACCCAGCAGGCTCAGAGCCTGCGCCACTGGGAATGGTGTCCTACACCCAGGAATCCAACCTGCTGGTGATCCGGTGGTGTTCAATCAACCACCAGATGCCTTCTGCTGCCTAATTCCAGGCAGGAGGTCAGCTGGAGCCTGTGCTAGAAGATCTCGCATCTGTACCCAGGGGCCCTGAGCAGACACCGCGCCTACAGGCCAGGGGCTGTGGATATGCTGCTGGCGTCTGCTTCCTATCGGCTGTCGGCCTGGGCCGGGGCCCGGCCTGGGGCTCCCTTTCCCTCCATCACCCCACGGTGGTGGGGCTGTCGGTGGGCACTGCCGGAGAGAAATGAGTGACACTGACCTCAACCTGCGTGGTCAGTTCCTAGCCAGGGGTAGCCATGGGGCCAGAGGCTGGGTGGGGTGCTGACCGCTACCTCTCACTCCTTCATTTAACTGTCAAACATCCCTATGAGGTTGGCAGTACTGTCCGCATTTTCAAGAGTAGAAACTGGAAAAAATAAAAATAAAATCAAATAAAGGTCAGAAACTGGAACTCAGAGACTGAGCACGTTGTCCCAGGGCACAGAGAAGCCAGGAATGAAAACAGCCACGCTCCCATTTCAGAAACGTTTATGACTTACGCCATCGAGTTACAAAGATACCGTTAAGAGAAAATTCAAAATGACAAAAAAATCTGCGAGACATAAAAAGATTGTTATCTACAAGGATACCATAAATATACAAAGAGCTAATGTAAATCAATAAAAGATGAGCAAGCTCACAGAAGAAATAGGAATGGTTGATAAACAGATGAAAACTGTTCCCCTTCCCTAAAGATAGATGTGCACGTCAGAAAAGAAAGACATTTATTTTTATCTATAGGATCAGAAAGGATGAAAAAGACTGAGCTTTCCAATGATGATGTAAATACGGAGGCTTTTCGTACACTGCTCACTCCAGGATAAATTAGTCCAAATCTTCCAAAGGCAATTGACCAAGGTTATCAGAATATAAAGTGGGCAGAACTTTGGCACCAATAATTTCACTTCCAGGAATTTATTACTCAGAATAACTTTCTACTCAGAATAACTTGAAAGTTAAACACACACACACACCCCGCGTTAATGTTCATTGCGACACTATGACAAAACATCTGGAAACGAACATACAATAAGAGGGAACTGGCTGAATACGTCACATGACACCCAGACAGTGGCAAATGAACAAGGGTTAGAAGGGCAAAAGGCTGACCTTCGTGTGCTGGAATGGAAGGTCCACGGTGATCCACTGGAAGGAGCACTTGGGGACATATGGGGAAATGAAGAAAGAAATCCCATGCATGTTTATATCCACAGAAAAATGCGTGGACCAATTCGCAGAAAGTGCTGATTTTCTACTTTGTGCACTTTTGAATCTCTACAAGGTTGTTTCACTCTTCTGATTAACGAGACACTTAAGAATTTTTTTTTTTTTTTTTTAATCTATTCCACCCATCCTTCCCCTTTCCTTGAAAAGGCTGGCTCTGGAAGGGTTTGTAGAGCACAGTGGACAAGCACCCAGGGCAGCGCTCTGAGCGAGGCGCACCTGCCTGACATCGGGTGAGCAGCACTGCTGGCCGGCGGGGGGGAAGGCGTGTAGGGAGGAGGCCCCTCCTTCCTCCTCAGACTTTTTTCACTCTGTCCTCAGACCAGGCCCCTTTTCCAGATCAGAAACCACAAAGGGTCCAGCTAACCAGGGGGCCCCTGGCTCCCACCTAAGTCCCGGAAGTCCAGAAAGGCGTTTCACCTCTTGGAATTCTCACCCACCTCCAAGACCACTTCCTTCAGGGGATGCTTCCAGAACATCCAACATCTAAGTTCTGGTCCCCAGTGAAACAAAGCAGCTGAGACAAGCTGACAGTGTACAGACAAGTGAGCTCAAGTCAGGAGTCGTGTTCTGATTTTCAGCCCATCATCCACATGGGAACAGATGCCAAGATCTCCCTGGAGAGACGCGCAGTAACGGGGGACAGAGGCCTGAGGGCAACCCAAAGATGCTAAAACAGACACCGATGGAGTCCGTCAGGCGCCCACAATTGGGGGTCTCCTTCCAGCCCCCCAACGCCTGCCACAGTCTGAGGGGAGTCTGGGGAACCACTGGCCCCCCACGTTCACAGGCCACAGTCACTGGCTCCCCTTCAGTGGGCAAATGTACAATTCTCTGGGGTGGCCGGGGGTCCCTATGCTGAGATCCCCACCCAACACTGGCTCTGGTGTCCACTGGCACCCCACGTTCGCCAGCCTCCCGCACTGCCCCACCAACAGCTGCAGTGGGCATGCAGACCCCACCCGGTTGCTCCACCCCCGGCCCCCTCGCCAGGCCACACTCTCAGCCTCTCAGCCCAGCTGACCTGTCCCTGACCCTCTCCCTCCACCCAGGCCTCCAAGGCTGCTCTCGGGGGCCCTCCCTGCCCCCAGACTGGCTGACTGTGCCGCCTGGCACCCCACCCTGGCCTGGAGTGCTGGGGAGCCCCTGTCCGGCTGGGCGGGGGTCCCCGCTACCGGGTGAGTGCTGTGAGGGGGTGTGCTGCCTGCCTCCTTCTCTGCCATTCACCCAGAACCAATCACAGCCCAGCATTCAGCAGAAGCCCGACGGGGACGCGCTGGCTGACTCGATGGGGCACCCTCCTCCCCCCAGACCACTGTCCAGTTCCCTGTCCATCTGTATGCTGTCCTGGGTGCTGGACTCCTTGATGGGATGACCGTGCTGGGGGCGGTTCAGTGCCCAGCCAGTGCCTGGCCAGCCTGGCCCTCCACAAGCGCCCACCGGCCTGGGGACCCTCTGAGACCCAGCCCGTCGGGGGTGGATGCCACCCGTGGGGCTCTGGAGCCTTCTGCACATCGCCCAAATCATGCCCGATCCTGCCTGCCCACTGGCCAATGCCCCCGACAGCCAGCACTGTCCTGGCCACCTCGGTGGCCCCGCGAGATGCCAGCAGGTCGCTGGGGACACGCGGTGCATATAACCAGGCCCCTGCCCGGGGGCGGGAGGGTGCACCAGGATGAGGGCCAGGGAGCCTGGGCCAAGCAGCAGCACCTCGAGGTCCCGCCCGCCGGCCACCCCCTCTGTCGGGAAGCCCTGCTTGTGTGCTACTCTCCACCTCCCCCAGGATAGGCCACACGGGTCAGATCCCGCCTGCGCTGCCCTGACGTCCTGGGCACCGAGCAGGTGCCCATGGTACCTGCACCAGGAGGGGGGCACCTGCCGGGAATGCGGGGATCAGACTAGCCAGTGGCTCTGCTTGCCCTCTGCCATCTGGTCATCTGCTCGGTCACCCGCCCCCGCTGGGCCCCACAGCCCCTCCACGTCCTCCCACAAGAGCCCTTTGTTGTGTGGCATTTCACACACTCACGGCCCCTCCCCTCCCTGGAGGACCTTGCTTCCTCGCCAAATTCCGAGGGTCCCTGATGATGCTGGCGGTGCCCCTCCCCCTGCTCCAGGCAGTGATGCTGGGACCCCACCAGCTGCCGCCCGCGGCCTCCCAGTTCTGAGAGCTCGTCTCCCCTCCAAGGATCATGCGACTCCAGGTCTGGCTGAAATTTAGAAATGCCAGATTTCTAGGAATGAATATGTTAAACAGTTATAACTAGCACATTCCCATGGGTAATGTGTTCCCATGGGAACACACTGCAGTTTGCGAAAGTGCCGGGAAGGCTGGGGGGCGGGGGGGGGCGGCACCTGTGTCGAGGAGCCTGGGACACGGAGCTGACCACAGGGACCCGGCCGGGCCTCAGCCCCCGCGCCGGCTGCTAGGATGAGAATCGCAACCTGCGTGTTGGGGACGCTGCAGAACGCATTGCACCTGCCCAGGGTCCTCTCCCACCACTCCTGCCACCAGGGCTCCCGACCAGGGAGGACCACACGGTGACTAGCTGTGTTCTCTGCTCCATCTTAACGGCATTGGCATAAAGCCAAGTGGCTCTACGTGTCCTGTCCCTGTGCCTGGTGGCCCCCCCAGCGTACCAACGTGCCATGACCCCTGAAGCTTTCCCAAGGGCTTCCTGGGTGCCGGGGCTGTGCCTGGCACTGGGGAATCAAAGGCAAACCCGACAGATCACAGGCTGGTCCCCCTGGAGGGGATGCCCAGCGCTAGGGCAGTCATGTCAACGGGGGGCTCAGGGCACACGTGCTGATGTCCGGAGACACCTCTGCTTGTCACGACTTGAGGGGGAGGGGGAACTCCTGGCACATAGTGGGTGGGGGCCAGGGATGCTGTCCAACATCCCACGGTGCACAGAGAATGACCAGGCCTCAAATGTCAACAGTGACGAGGGGGAGAAGCCTGCTCTGGGGGCCGACAGATGGCAAGTGTGGGAGTGTGACAAAGGTGAGAGCCTTTGGGGGTCCTCAGGAGGGACTGGCCTCGGGGAAAGCCCTCTGAGAAAGGAACACCTGGGGAGGAACTAACAAGGGGCCAGCTGGCAGAGGCCCAGCAAGGGGGCCCAGTGACCCCCTGAAGGCAGGGACATGCCCCTGTGACCCGGCAGCCAGCAGGCTGTTTGTTGAGTACGATACCAGTCCAATGAGGACCCGGCGGGCCCTCCCCTCCTCTATTCAGCCTGACGTGCCTCAGGGGGCACAGGTGACAATGCTGGAGCTTTACAGCTCCTCCGCTGAGGCCACCCCTCATGTCCAGCACATGGGTTGCAGGCCGAGAGGGACTGTGTGATTCCCAGGGCAGTTGGTGACAGATGCACAGAACATTGGCTCTAAATGTGGCACACTAGTTCTGCACGCAGCAGACAAGGACAGGCCTCCAGGTGGCTACCCTTGGAGTCCATCTCTGGCCCATTACAGTGAAGTCATAAAAGCTAAGGCCTCTGGTGTGAAATACCTACATTATTTTTTAAAGCGAGGGATCCAAGCGTAAGCATTTCAGGAAAGAAGCAGCTCATTCCAAGTAGATGGGGACTCCCTCCTCCCAGGGGCTCCCCTTGAAGGTAATTAAAGTGAGCCGGACACACAAACAGTCCTTCAGGGCCCCATTGTCCCTGGACAAAGGGACGGCTCTTCAGTGCAAGGGCCCCAGAGGTGCCTCCCGAAAGCTCCAGAGCTCCATCGCCATGACAACCCTGCCCCACCAGGGCGGAGGGAAAGGGGGCTGCTGACACCAGGATGAGCCACGCAGGGAAGCCGCCTTCCCCGCCGCAGACACACAGCCCAGAGAAAAGTCGGAAAGAGCAGCCAAAGAAAAATTGACTTAACCCCCAAGGGCAACAGGGGCTGTGTCTGGGCTTGGGGTCTGGGGCGATTTTCTGCTTCCTCCTCTATTGCTTTTCGATATTGGGAGAATTTTCTGAGTGCTTTTCGAACAGACCAAAACCATTTTTGATTCTGAAAAGGAATTTCTATTAATAGCCCACAATAAAGGTTTAAAAAACTAAAAATTGAGAACGCACAGTGTTGCCTTCCCCGTGGTCTGCCTGCTCAGCAATTTTTCTGGTTTTATTTTTACCTAGGCCCGAAGATGGGATTTAAAACATGATGAATATGGGAAAAAGCACAGCCGGTGCTCCCTGCAGACCATGGGGCCAGCTTAGCAGTGCCACACGGCCGGTCAGCACCAACCAGCTCCCACCCAGGATCCTGACAATGCCCCTGGTCAAGGCTCTTAAATCCCAACTGGGACGCCGTTTGTCACAATGTCACAACTCTCCCAGGCACAGCATGACATGGAGTAAAGCTTCCCTTCTGTACTATTTTACAACACAGTATTAACCATGCTAAGTTTCTTTGGCACGCGACCACTCATTCACTCAACAAACACTGGCCATGCCTTCACCTTGAGCTGGGCACCCAGGGCACAGAGAGCCATGAGATCTCAGGGCAGTGAGGTTGACACTCTGCAATGTCACGTTCCCCTGGGGGCCCCCAAGACATAATGGGGCACCTCAGGGTGACACTGAGGGCAGAAGCAAAGGCCACAGGGGGAGCAGCCGGGCACACCAAGGGTCAGGGGCCAGCGAGGGCACCTCCCAGGCATGGGGCGGCACCAGGACGAGCTGCCTTTCCTGCTGAGCTGCAGGCACCCTCGGTGACACCCTGCAGCCCCCAGGCACTGCCACCCTGCGAGGGCCTCCTGATAATTAGACAGGATCCCCCTCCTCTCCTCACTGCTCAGCCCAGGCATTGAGTAGGGCGTCCCCTTGCCCGGCCACATAACTGTGGAGTGACAGACTCCTCTAGTTCTCCCCCCGCGTCAGCGATTTCAGTTCCGCCAGGACACACTTGGGTTCCCACTGCCTCCACGGAAGCACAAGTCATTTCCGTCCTGAGGCACAAGCCTGGCCCCATCCCAGCCCGGAGCCCGACGGCCCCCAGGCTGCCAGGAGGGAGGCCCTCAGCGAACGAACGGCCGTGTCTCGCTGCTGACTTTATTCTCTGTACATCAGACAACACAGGGAAGGCAGCGCCCATGATGACTTTGGGTGAAACAATCTATAAGTCTGCAAGGAGATAAAAATCCACGTTCAAAAACAGTCCCCCCGGGGACTTCCCTGGCGGTCCAGTGGTTAGGACTCCACGCTTCCACTGAAGGGGGCACAGGTTCGATCCCTGGTCAGGGAACTAAGATCCCATATGCCGCGTGGCACAGCCAAAACATTTTTTAAATTTAAAAAATCAGCCTCCATGGAGGGTCCTGAGTAAGGTTTTCAGGATGCCTGGGTCAGCCCGCACCCTTGTCCACACCAGGAAGTCCGATGCATTACACAAAACGTCCACACGAAAATGGATGTGATCCAACACACTCCAGCCACGTCCTCTACTGTGAAACTTGAGGAGCAGAGATCAAGCTAGGGGGATTTACAGCCCCCACAGGAGATGCTGCCTGTGGGGTCCATCCCCAGGCCCAGCTCTCAGCTGCACATGCTCATTGGAATGTGAGCCCAGAAGCTAAAAGCCACAGGCAAATGTTCACACATCCTCAGAGTAACAAAGCCCATGGAAATGTCCTGCTTACAGTTTGCGCTAGCTCTGTATTGGGCATGCCCACCTTTCCCTCACCTCCCAGCTCCCAGTGGGAACAGGCCCTTGAGAATGGAACTGCCACTAACCTTGATTGCGGGTCTTCCCCACCCTCATTGCCAAGGTCAGACCGCTGACAATGGGGTCAAGGTTCCTAAACTGTACCATCTGAGTCACTCCTGCATGGCTAACTTGTGTGATGCAGAAGCCCCAACGTCTAAACAGGCCCCAGATATCCCATCCACCAAGGCCTGTTCATGTTCTGATCCCCAGAGGCCCCGGCTGCCAGTGAGTCAGAACAGACCTGGGGCGACATGCCCCGAGGACCCCACCCAGACAGATCCCAGCTGGGAGGCAGAGACCATGGTCACTCTCCCTGCTGCTCCCTCTCACTCCCTGGTCCCCGTCTTAGTGTCAAGAGCTGCAAACCCACAAGGAAAAGTCCGTCCGCCAAGGAAGCCAGAGCTATAGTGAGCAGCTTCCACTCACAGCTCAGCTGTGCAGCAACATGAGCCTTGGGCCCGGGCACCCGCTCTCTGTGTCATCCTCACCCCCTCAACAAGAGCAAGTCACTGCGGGAAAAACCCTGGAGCCCCACTCCACACCCGGGGATGCCTGCCTGCACCCGCCGGCCCTCCAGCCCTTCAGCCCGGCGGGTGAGTGCCCCAAGCCGCGCTGGGCTGCCAGGGTCCACTCCAAACTCCACACCCCAAGCCTGTGTTGCCTTCAGAACTCAGGGCCAGGGCTTCCCTGGTGGCGCAGTGGTTAAGAATCCACCTGCCAAGGCAGGGGACACGGGTTCAAGCCCTGGTCTGGGAAGATCCCACATGCCACGGAGCAACTAAGCCCGTGCGCCACAACTACTGAGCCTGCGCTCTAGAGCCCGCAAGCCACATCTACTGAGACAGTGTGCCACAACTACTGAAGCCCACTGCCTAGAGCCTGTGCTGTGCAACAAGAGAAGCCACCGCAATGAGAAGCCCACGCACCGCAACAAAGAGTAGCCCCCGCTCTCCACAACTAGAGAAAGCCCACGTGCAGCAACGAAGACCCAACGCAGCCAGAAATAAATAAATTAAATAAATTAAAAAAAAAAAAAAAAAAAAAGAACTCAGGGACACTGTCACACACCCACCCAATGGGTGGGGACCCTCCACACTGTGGTTTCACCAGGGCATCTCCTCAGTGGCCAACTCGCTCCCATGATGCCCAGGGAGACCCCTTCCCCCAGTGCCCCCGGGGTGCACCCAGTTGGAATGGGCTCATCTTATATAGCCCATGATTTCCTGTGAAGAGCTCGCTGCTTAAGGAATGTCGTAAGTCACTGACCTGGTCCAACCCCTGGGTGGCATGGACAGCCCAGAAAAGGTGACCACCAGCCTCCACGGAGCAGAGGCAGAGATGGAGGGGTGGGGGAACAGACAACCTGGTTTTGCCTCCAGCCCCAATTCCCTGCGTCAAATTCCTTTCCACTTGAAATACCTAGGGTGGCTTCTGTTTCCCCGAATGGATGCTGACCTGCTCATGCAGTGAATAAAATTAGCTTTTTTAAAAGCAGGAAAGTCTAGAGAATGCCTGGGAAAGTCAGATCTTCTGTGTAAAGTACTAACTGTCATGTCTCCAGAAGCACATTACCTAGCCTAGCCTCACCAGCACCCAGAGGGCACAGCTTCTAAGAGCAGGCCAGCAGGCGTACCTGCCAAGCCCAGGATGCTGATAGGCCAATGGTCGGGGGGGGGGGGGCACAGATTCACAGGAAGGACACCCCCTGAGAGCCAGGCTGCTGGGAAGGACAAGACCTTGACCCCAAGGGGTGACTGGGACGGCAGGAGGAGCAGGGCACACGCGAGATGCTCAGGAGACCGTGGGGGCAGCCGGGGCCACACAATGAGCTCAGTTCTGGCTGGTATCATCCCATGAGCAAGTGCCCCAAGGGAGGGGTCCCAGGGGACCCCTGGTCTGAGGACTCGCTGGGTAGCCATCACGGGGCCAGGCCAGGTGTCCAGGAGTGGAGGCTGAGGCTCTGGCAGGTGGGACACTGGGGCGTGGTATGGGAGGCAGAATTCCACTTAGGGACAAGGTATGAGGGGTGAGAAAGCCCCAGGCCCAGACACCTGCTCAGCTCAGGTGGAGGGGCAGGAGGTGGGGAAGGGGGCGGAGCCATGTGTTGGCTAAGCCCAAGGCAGGTAGGTTATCAGGTGGGAAGGCCTCAGGCCAACACTTGGCAGGGGCACAGACTAGCAAACTCTAGAAGACACATCTGACAGAGGGCAGGCTGTGGACACAGTGGACTAGGTCTGGGGCTCGGGATGGGGCCTGGTCGGCACCAGCTGGGGGCACCCTGGATGGACCACAGGCCTGAATGTGACTGATGCGGCCCAAGGACTCAGATGGAATCCAGGGCGTCACGCAAAAGGGACTGTCAGGCTAGGGGACAGCAACGTGACAGTCCGGCCTGCTCTGCCCAGGACCTGCTCACTTTTAGCACTGAAGTCCTATATGGTGAACCTCCCCGGGTCCCACAGTGACTCCAATGTCGGCCGGGGCATGAGGGTAGGCAAAAGATCAAGGCTGAGACCCAAAGCTGTGTCTCTGGCTCTTAGGGCAGAAGCTCCAGGCTCAGCCCCTGCAGACAGGCTCCATATGGATGAGGGTGGACACCTGCCTCCCTTCCCACCAGACAGTCAACCACCACTCCGCTAAAAGCAACCAATCCCAATCATGGGCATTGACAGGCTAGTGATTTAAGAGTATCTTTTCAAACATCAATAAAGTAAACCAAAAAGTATACAAGTTGAAAATATTCCCAAGCCAGACAGGAGTGATGGTTGCACGGCACTGAGAATGTCCCAAATGACATTGGACTGTCCACTTTGTGACAGCTAGGTTGCTGGATTTTATGTTCAGTAAATTGTCCTGTGGGCACGCATACACAGTAAACAAGACCGTGCTCAGAAATCACAAGCTCAGGTTTAACTCGTGTTATTAGCTGGCAGCACTAAAGGCTTCCTCCCTAAAAGGATGTGTTAAGCCAACCCCAAGAACATTATCAGACAGCACCCACCGACAGGGATCATGCACATGTGACCTTGTAAAACAAAACAACAGGAAAGGACACACCGAGAAGCTCCTCTCGCCGCCAAGGTTCCTCCTGGCACTTTCTTTTTTTTTTTTGAGGTACGCGGGCCTCTCATTGTTGCGGCCTCTCCCGTTGCTCAGAGCACAGGCTCTGGACGCGCAGGCTCAGCGGCCGTGGCTCACTGGCCCAGCCGCTCCGCCGCATGTGGGATCTTCCCGGACCGGGGCACGAACCAGTGTCCCCTGCATCGGCAGGCGGACTCTCAACCACTGCGCCCCCAGGGAAGCCCGCTCCTGGCACTTTCCATGGCCACGTCACTTCCTGTGCTCCTCAGCTCCGTTCTCTCCACCCCTTGGCAGTTTGCAGGGTGTTTAAAAACAACTCTCAGGACAGGGGCCACACCCCAGGGCTGTGACAGGAAGCTGTGGCCCTAGCTACACGTCACAGTGCCTCCCTACTGCCTCAAAGCACCTGCCGCCTACCCACGGAATCCTACTCAAACCCGTGTCCCGGCTGGGTGAGCCAGGAGACGTCCTTTCTGGTTTTTAAACGGGACTTAGAAGGGAAAGACCCCGAGGCTGGGGTCATCAGCTCCAGAAAACGCAGACACAGAGACTCACTGGTTCCGGGGAAGCAGGATGGAGGGCGTCCTGACGGAGGGGGTCACTGCAGAGAGGGAAAAAGACTCCCCCACCCCGGGCTCCCCAGCTACAGAGAAAGGAGCTGCCACACACCAGTTTGGCTCCTGAAGGAGCTTGGTCAGCTCCCACACTGTCCCAAATTCACTTTTGGTTCAAAAAATGCCAGACTGATGAGTAACAGAAACAAAGTGAGGGAAAGCAGGGTTCCTGCAGCAAACACAATGGCTTTCCCAGGCCAGACCGGGGACTTGGACAGCTGTCCCGACCCTGGAGCCCTTAGCTTCCTGCCTTCGGTGTCACCTCCGCCTGGTTTTCCCCCAAAACGGACTTCATATAGCACTTGTCACTTTCTACTTAGCAGCAAGTGGCGCTGTCTGGGTCCAGAACCGCTGGCCCCCAATCCCGCTTCCTGGGGCATATCTGTTCCACAGTGAGGTGCCCTTGCACACGTGCTGTAACTCTCCATGCCCACGTACACACACACACACACACACACACACACACACACACAGAGGTGCACACGCACACACCCCTGACCTCCGATGGCCACGTGCCGGATGCACAGGAAATCTCTCAGAACAATAAACCTTAATATTTTCCATTCTCTCTTCTTTGAAGATTTGGGGGAACTTTCAATTACACATTAGAGAATTTTCCATACTTAGAAGAGAGGATGAATCGAAAAGGCGACTCCTACAGTTGGGTCCCAGGGCAACAAATCACAAAAGGCAAAAGTAGGGTGAGCTCTCATCTTAAAAACATGCTTACCTGCCCTCACACCGACCTTCTGTTCACTACACATCTGGAGGCGTGCGCACGTCCACTAAGCCCAGAGGCCACTATGATTTCCTAAGTGAGTAGAGAGTTAGGAGTCTGTGTGATCACAACCGACAGGAAACCTCATCTGGTGTGATATTCAGTCTAATTAGAGGAACCTGAGGGGAAGAGGGAAAAGGGAAGGATCCCGATGGGTCACTGCAATAAGGGAGACCCTGCTGTGTTCCAGGTGTTCAGGTGGGCAAACCATGGGTTCCACTGGGAAAGCATAACTCCATCACCCGATTTAACAGAAAGAAATCAGTATGTGCCCGAGCATGTAGGCAGGTGCTATAGTGGGTTGAATCGTGTCCCCCCAAAGAGATACATCCAAGTCCCAAACCCCGGTACCTGTGAACATGACCTGATTTGGAAGTAGGGTCTCTGCGGATGTGATAAAGATATAAATTAAGATGAAGTCATAGAGGAGTGGAATGGGCCCTAAACTCAGTAGGACTGGAGGGACTTCCCTGGCGGTCCGGTGGTTAGGACTCTGCACTTCCACTGCAGGGGGGCTCGGGTTTGAGCCCTGGTCGGGGAACTAAGATCCTGCATGCCACACAGCGTGGCCAAAAAACAAAATTCAGTAGGACTGGAGTTCTTATAAGTGAGGAGAAGATGGAGAGACACACAGGGAGGGGGCCAGGTGATAACCGAGGCAAGCAGACCAGGGTGATGCAGCTACAGGCTGAGGATCCTAGCAACCCCCGGAAGAGGCAGGAAGCCCTACGGCTTCGGAGGGAGCACCTGCCAATACCTTGATTTCTCGGATCTGTGGCCTCCAGACCGTGAAAGAATAAATGTCCGTTGTCTAAAGGTACCAGTTACAGCAGCCCCCCGAAGCTGACACAGCAGGTCTGTAACCTTGAAGGACTGGTCCTAACAGAATCGGCCGACCCTCTCACTCAATCTAACATCCAGCCGATCACAAGTCCCTTGGCTTCTTAGGAGGCTTGATCTGAGCCCAGGATGCAGCCTGTAAAAGTCTGTAAGTAAAGCAGAACTTTACAGAAGGTGCAGAGAGAGGGCTGGGCGGGGTAAGGAACCCACAACTCAAATCCTCTGTGCGCAGCCCAGGCAAAGCTCCAGAGGGAACCAAGAGGCAGCAGAAGTGCCCAGTGGGGATTTCACACAGGATGGCCCAAAGAAACCCCAAGATGCTGCCAGAAATCTCTGCCCCGGCCCAGACCTTGGCGGGGCAAGGGCTTTGGCTGACCCTCGACCACACGACTGGGCTTCCCAGGGGCTGGGAGGTGAGGGGAGGAGTGACCATAATGGGTATGGGGTTTCCTCTGGAGGTGACAAAAACCGTTTAGAAAGAGACAAGTGGTGGCTGCACATCACTGTGCATGTACCAAATGCCACTGAATTGTCCACTTTGAAATGGTTTATGTTGTGAGAATGTCACCTCAATAAAAATACAAAAGGAAAGATCATACCTAATTGCTTACATGTGTCAAAATGCCAACAAAAATACGCCTGGACCGGCACGTGTGCCAAGTTGTACTGAACCCGAGACTTGGTCCTGATGGGGGGAGGCGCCAAATGACAGGGTGAGGCTGGGGACAGCAGAACCCGCCTCGCACGCGGGAGGGGCAGCCCCTCCGCTGCCTTCCTCCCACGCAGCCGTGGGACCAGGTGGAGGCACTGGCCTCTGGCCTGGATCCCTAAACCCAAGCCAACCTCCTTGCCCAGGCTGGGCTGCCAGGCCCTGGGGACACCCGGGCAAGGTACATATTCATCTTTGTGGCTTCTAAAATACAGTTAAACACCAAAAAGATTTTACTCACGTACCAGACCCAAAATTTATATTAACGTATCTGCCCCTTTTGTTGTGAACGATGTCAAGCCACAGGTTGAGCTCAGAAACACAAAGAATGAGACACCTGGGCTCTGCAGAAGGGGCCTGGATGCCAATCACAGCCTAGGACAAGATGAAAGGGATCAGGGTGCAGGTCTCGGGCCGGGGGGGAGGAACCACAAGGCAAAGGCACCTGCTTCCACTTGTCTAGCACCTGAGTGGCTGGAACAGTTTTGCTTTGTTGGCATTTTTTTTAACTGTGGTAAAATGTACATAAAGTTTAACATTTTAGTCATTTTTAAATGTACAGCTCAGTGGCATTAAATACGTTACTGTGCAACCATCACCACCATCCATCTCCAGGGCTCTTTTCATCTAGCAAAACTGAAACCTTATACCCATCAAACAAACCACCCCCCCCATTCCCTCTTCCCCAGCCCTTGGTAACATCCATTCTTGACTACCCTAGCAACCTCAAATAATCCTACAATATTCGTCCTTTCATGTCTGGCCTATTTCAATGAGCACAATGTTCTCAAGGTCCATCCACGTGGTAGCCTGTGTCAGAATTTCCTCCCTTGTTAAGGCTGAATAATATTCCATGGTATGTAGACACCACTTTTGCTCATCCGTTCATCCATCAATGGACAGTTGGGTTGCTTCCACCTTTGGCTATTGTGAATCGTGCTGCTGTGAACATGGGTGTGCAAATATCTGTTTAAGTCCCTGCTTTTACTTCTTTTGGGTGTACGTCCAGAAGTGGAATTCCTGGATCCTATGGCAATTCTAGCTTTAACTTTTTGAGGAACCACCACACTGTTTTCCACAGCAGCTGCACCATTTTACATTCCCAATAGGGCACAAGGGTTCCGATTTCTCCACACCCTTGCCAACACTTGCTACTTTCTGCTTTGTTTTGTTTTCATAATGGCCATCCTAAAGGTCTGAGGTAGTGTCCCCCTGTGGCTCTGATATGCATTTTCCTAATGATCAGTGGTGTTGAGCATCTTTTGCCTGTTGACCATCTGGCTCTCTTCTTGGGAGAAATGTCTATCATGTCCTTTGCCCACTGTGTAATCTGCTTGTTCGTTTCTCGGCCGTTGAGTTGCAGGAGTTCTTTACTTTACATGTTCTGGATAGTATTCCCTTATCAGATACTGGATATGAAAGTATTTCATAACAGCTTTTAAACGGCATCATTTCTCAGCACCTGCACGGCACATGGCAAGAAAAAGGTTTCCCAAGTCACAGCCCAGGCTGGACCCTTCACTTACAGAATGATACAGGGTAGGAGTCTAGAGGAGTGTCCTGGGCAATGACCCCACCCCCACCCCCATTTCAATGGGGGCACCAAGGCCCAGAGAGGGCCACCTGGACCAGTGTCAGCAATCAGCACGAGGATACCACCTGGGCTTCCTCGCCAGTGAAACCTCCCTCATGTTCCCCCCACTACTGGAGATGGGTCACAACACAGAAGGACAGCTGCTGGGATGGTGGCCTCACTTGGCCTTTTCCGATGCAGGGCTGCACAGCAGCTGAGCTACTTCTTGCTATGGAAATGGTCCTGCAACCATCAACTCACAGGGACCTCCCTGGCAGTCCAGCGGTTAGGACTCTGCGCTTCCACCGCAAGCGACAAGGGTTTGATCCCTGGTCAGGGAACTAAGATCCCACAAGCCACAAGGAGCAGCCAAAAAAAAACACCCAACTCACTGATAAAAGTGTATTACCTGGCAAGAAAGCTCTTATCTCCAAATGCTTACAGAGCATATGACTTTATTTACACTACTTGCTATTAGTTTACCTTAGTGAAGTATAATTTAGAGTAGGTATTTTAAAAATCCTAAAAAGAAAGCTACAGACCCAGCAGTAAAAACAGATTATAAGAAATGAAAGAGAAAAAAAACAAAAAAAGAAAAAACAAACAAAAACAAAAACAAAAAAAAGAAATGAGAGAAAACTCTTGATTGACAGATGGAGGGAGAGAGGGAAGGCTGGCAGGGGGCCCCCTGGCCCAGCAGAATCTGTGCTCTTGGAGCTGGAAGGCCCCCCGAGGGCACACCAGACAGCGGCTCTGTGTGGGCTCCTCATCGGTGTCCACCTCCCCTGCCTGTGGCTCTGACCCCTGCACTGGCTCTGGTTCCTCCCTGCACCTGGTGCACACCAGTCCTGCACTCCATACTTTCCTATGACACAGCTCCACCACAGAAGACCCCACAGAGACTCGGGCACAGCTCCCCAGGACCCCCTGCTTCCCCACCCTCCTCATCAGAGGGAGGGGGGGAGGGCCGAGTGCTCCCGTGGAATCAGGCCTGATGCACACACATGACCCTCAGCCCTCCTGTTCTGGGCAATGTGGTCACTCGCACCGAGCTTCCATCCTCAGAATCCCCAAACCTGGGCTCCCCCTTCCAGGGCTCAGCCATTGGCCGAAGGTGGGGATTGAAGGGGGTGGTCACCACAGCAGTTAGAGCACTCAGACACCAGGGTCTGGGCCTGGCCCTCCCCACCACCAGCTTGCCAGCCTCAGTCTCTCCGCTGCGAAATGAGGATTCTCTGAGATCCCAGTGAGAGGACGCAGGCAGAGCCCAGGCACACAAGCCAGAACAGCGTGGTGACCGTGCTCTCGTGTGACGGCCCAGACGCCCCGTCCGGCTCTGAGGCCAGCCTCCTGCACCGTGGGCCTCCTGGTCCTCGAGGGCCAGGCCCTGACCCCGGACCATGAAGCCACAGCAAAGAGGAGAAGGGGGGCTGGGGGGCACGGCCAGGGAGGGGAGCAGTTAGGGAGGGGGGCCATAACCTCCCAGCTCCCCAGAGCCAGCACAAGGCATTCGGGGACCCGGAAGTGTCCACCCTTTCAGGAAACATGACGACAGGTGAGGGGCGGGGCAGCCCATCTCAGGTTCCTGCCTAGAAAATGGAGGGACTGTCACCTAGCCCACAAGATTCATGGAGAAAGGACACGGGCTCACCCGCTCACCTGAAGCTCACCTGCACCAGCAGCTCCAACGGAAAAGCACATGGAAAGGTGCCCACGAGGCCAATCCCTGCAGCCTCAGCCACCGACCTGCCAGGCACTGCGGATCTGACATGGTGGTGCCCACCGGCCAAGGGCTAGCACAGTGCCCCTTCCACAGGGTCCCCCATCCTCTGTGCGTTCCCAAACCCCTGCACAAGGTCCCCAGCTCCGAGGGACCCCCTGTGTTGGCCCACGTGCCCTCCACCACGACGGCAAAGGTTAAAACCCAGTAGTGCGGTGGGTGGAAGGAAAGGTTATTCTAACACAGTTTGCCTTTAAAGTAGTTGCTTAACTCACGTGTGGGTCTGTTCGTGTGTAGACATGCGTACGTGCGTACGTGTGCATGTGTGTATGTGTGTACATGTGCACGTCTGTGTGTTTAAGAAAAAACCATGGCCTTTATCCAGGACATCAAGAGACACTCAACAGAGTGATGAAAATGATAAAGCTTCCTGTTGGGCTTTTCCCAGCTTCGGAATGTTCACGCCCAAAAAGGTGCTTGATTAGCCAGGTAGCCGCAAGTTCTTACCTGAAGCAAAAGCCGAATTCAGCCATTGGAGTGTTCCTGAAAACAGCCCATTCCTTCCACCCGGGGCCAAGCCCCCAGCCAAGCATGGAAGGAACTGAGAGTGGCCTGTCCTCGGCACGTGGCCCCCCCCTCCCGGACCCCTCTGGATCATTCCATAAATAATCCACAGATTTGCTGAGCACCTACTGTGGGCCGAGCCTCAGGCCCACAGGGCAAAGCAGAGGGGTGGCCCGTTGTCCCCAAGAACGAAAGGCTACCTCCCTCTGTCCACTACAACCTGGGTCCCTAACCCGAGTTACCCCAGTTACCCTTCCAAAACAAACATGCAGAAAGGAAGAGGGTTATTTACTATCCCTCCTCCACCCAATATCTCCAAGAAGGGGTTTTATAAGAACCTACGTGTTCAGGTTAGAGAAGAAGAAAAAACCGAAAACTATTTTCCCCCAAGGCTGTGAGTTGAAAAGAATCAAGCCAACCTTCAGAATATTTGCCGCACTCTCTGCCCCACTTGATAAAACCTACTTCTCTGCATCCAAGTGCCAGCGGCCCAGCCAGACTACATGCCCCGGGGGCACAGACTCTGCTACCAGGGCCTTTAACGGGTTTCTGCTCTCAGGTGTCCAAATGGACAGGTGCGTGCATCAGCCCAGACCAAAGTGGACTTTCCACGGTGACGCCAGGCTCTGGACAGACTTGTGGCGTCACCAACACCAGTCACTTTTCCAGGTATGATATCAGTGCCACCCCTCCTTCTGAAGGGCTCATGTGGCTGCAACTTTTCCCGGATTTAAAAAAAAAACAGTCTCTTGGGCTTCCCTGGTGGCGCAGTGGTTGAGAGTCCGCCTGCCGATGCAGGGGACGCGGGTTCGCGCCCCGGTCCGGGAAGATCCCACATGCCGCGGAGCGGCTGGGCCCGTGAGCCATGGCCGCTGAGCCTGCGCGTCCGGAGCCTGGGCTCCGCAACGGGAGAGGCCACAGCAGTGAGAGGCCCGCGTACCGCAAAAAAAAAAAGTCTCTCTGTCACCCTCATCGGTTCATGGGGACAGATAGAGACCTCATGTCACCAGGTAGGCAGCGCTGAGATGGGGAAAGCTGGGTCCTTGTGAGTCCAGGTCACCTATGGCCTTCAGCCTCTGCCGATCCTCCCCTGCCCTCCTATTCCCGCATCAGGGGTTCCATGACTCAAAGAGAAGTCGACGCTGCCGTCCCCGCCCCGACTCCTGCAGCCCCATGGACACTCAGCTCGGCCACAGCAGGCCCTTGACTGCCACTGAGGCTTATGCCGCCAGTCCAGTGCCCCCCAAAGGTGCCGGCGCCTGTAACAGACGAACACCTGCGCAAGCAGGCAGCATTGCAGGACGGGCCAGGATGGTTGTGCACGTTAACTGGTCAACCCCTCTTGACTGTCAACTCTGCCTGGGTCCCCATGGCCATCCCACCTTCCCTCCGAGCTTCCCCCATACCCAGCCACCCAGTCCTCTGCTCCTCAAGCCCCACAGCACCCCGGCTCTCGTGAAGACCATCAAGGACCTCCCCTTGGCTAACCCAAGTCACACCTCTGTCCTGAGGCTCCCTGAACACCAAAAGCGATCAGCCACTGGTGATCCCCTTCAGGCCCTCACACTCCCTCAGCCCCCAGGGCCTCGGACCCTTGGTTTTTCCCTCCTGCAGGTGGTTATTCCAGCTTCAGCTCTCATGCAGGTCCAGCCTGCCTGGGCCCCCCCAGGCTGCACCTGACCCATGTCCCCATCATAGGGGTCCTCTGCCCGAGTGCCCTCCAGCCCTGCAGCCATGATGGTCCTCTCTGTCACCCTGGAGGCCACGCTCACCACCTCTGGCTGTGGCCCCAGCTGGTCTCTCCTGCCCAGACCTGTACATCCAACCGTCTTCATGACAAGGTCAAAGGTGCCCAGCTGCACGGGGTCCAAAGTGTCCTCAGGGTCCTCCCCTGGTGCACGCACCTCCTCACCCCATCTTCATCTGCGTGTTCCCAAAAGCACAGCCTGTGAGAACACAGCTTGGGAGCCACCATCCCGGGTTCAAATCCCAAAGCTGCCACCACAAGCGGGGCACCCTGGATGTGGGGTCGAGCCTCTGGGGGCCCTGGTCTGCTCCTCGATGAGACAATACCTCCCACTGATGAGGCTGCTGCAGGAGCAGACAGGTAGCACAAGGTCGGGGTGTGGGGGTAGTGGGGGAGGGTCCTAGCACAAGGAGCACATGGGCTGATCAACCCCACCCTCACCTCCACATCTCACCATCTAACCTCCCAAATCCCCTCCATCCACCCACCCCCATCAGCAGCTCAGCTAGGGGGGAGGGGATTCAGCCATGCCCAGCCCCCCGCTGGGAAGGCATATCACACTCACCTTGGCACAGGGGAGTCCCCAGCCCACGCTCCCCTTGAACTCACTTCCCTGTTTATCGACTGTCCCCACCCAACCTCCAGGGCCTGGCACACAGTAGGCCTGGCACATAGTAGGCGCTCGATAAACAAATAAACACCCCCTTGTTTCTGAGCCAGTGCTTCTGAAAGTATATTACCAAGTGACTACCTCCAGATACTGAAGCCCCCTGAGACAGCTAACTAGCTTCCCAGAGTATCTAACTCTTCCGGGGCAAGTTATGTTACTGGAGAATCCAGCTCGACGACTGACGTGGTTTAAGCTAGTCTGATTCTTTTCCACATGGTAAGATTCAGAAAAGAAACATAATGCTCACCTCCAGACGCTGCCTGGCACGATGCCCATCGCCCTATTTCCTTGCTGGTCATCACAGTCCCTACAATATCCTGTATTTAACTCGGCAAACACTTTTTAAAACTTTATCAAGCCTGGACGGCTTTATCCCATCGAGTCCCCACCAGAGTAAACGGATAATGGTTATTCAATCTTGTCATTTCACGACTTTCGGTATTTTCTGACACGTCTGAATGACTCACGGCCCAATCATTTTTACCCCGCAAAATGCTACTTTTCCCACCCCCACTGGCCCACATGCCCACAAGCACGAGGCCATTTTCCACCAAATGCCACGTTCCATGATGTGCAGCTCACGGCTGGACACCCACAGGGACACACATGTTCAAGTTGAATTTAAAATGTCCGTGTTACTAAATGACCAACATCTAGAAAAACTACCTAAGGACTCCACACGTGACAGTCCCGTTGGGTTATCAGCCACGCTGCTTTCTAAAATGCAAACACGGCTCTTATAAACACTCGGAGTACAAAAGCCCCTACCGTAGAATTTTAAATCTCATTCAAAAACTGTCACATATAGGGACTTCCCTGGTGGTGCAGTGGTTAAGAATCCACCCGCCAATGCAGGGAACACAGGTTCAAGCCCTAGTCCGGGAAGATCCCACATGCCCTGGAGCAACTAAATCCGTAAGCCACAACTACTGAGCCTGCACTCTAGAGCCTGCGAGGCACAACTACTGAAGCCCGTGCACCTAGAGTCTGGGCTCCACAACAAGAGAAGTCACCGCAAGGAGAAGCCCACACACCACAACAAAGAGTAGTCCCTGCTCGACACAACTAGAGAAAGCCCGTGCACAGCAACGAAGACCCAATACAACCAAAAATTAAAAAATAAAAAACTGTCACATATAAAACAAACGCCATGTATCACTGGATGTTATCTAAAAACAGGAGCAATTTGAATGTGACTATACTCAGAATTCAGAAAATTTTCAGTGTTTTGTCCTTGGTGGGCTACATAAAACCATCAACACTATCTGCTCCCAGTCCAAAGATTGTACTAACACCCCCATCCAGGCAAAAGGAGCTGCCCTCCTCCCAAGCATGTCCATCTTGGGTACCACATACCCCATTCCCCTCCCCGACCCCCCCCCCCAACCCCCCCCCCCCGCCGGTCCCCGCAATCCTGTGCACCTTCCCAGCAGCTCCACTTCTGGAGGCACCCAGCCCTTCCTGGCATGGCTTCCACAAAACCTAGTGGACAGCTGGGCTCTTCTTTTTATTTATTTATTTATTTTATTTATTTATTTTATTTATTTATTTTTGGTTGCATCGTGTCTTCGTGTCTTTGTTGCTGCACGCGGGCTTTCTCTAGTTGCAGCAAGCGGGGGCTACTCTTCGTTACGGTGCGTGGGCTTCTCACTGCGGTCGCTTCTCCTGATGCAGAGCACAGGCTCTAGGCGTGCAGTCTTTAGTAGTTGTGGCACACCAGCTCTGTAGTTGTGGCTCGCAGGCTCTAGAGCACAGGCTCAGTAGTTGTGGTGCACGGGCTTAGTTGCTCTGCGGCCTGTGGGATCTTCCTGGACTAGGGCTCGAATCCATGTCCCCCGCATTGGCAGGAGTATTCTTAACCACTGCGCCACCCGGGAAGACCCATGGGCTCCTCTTTACAGCACCTCGAGGGCTGTAATAATGCGCTAGAGGCCACAGGGTATGGCTGTAAACCCGGGGAAGCCAATCACACTTCATTGAAAATAGCTTGTGAGTTTGAAACCACAGCTTTCCCCATTGTTTCTTTTAAAAAACCTAAGAATCTAAGTCTGGTTAATTCAAAGGCTGATCTTTTTGTTTTGTTCTGTTTCTACACACAGCTTTGCTCTTGGGAATTACATATTTTATAGTTTATAATATTTTTTTCTTTGAAGCATTAAATAGTCGTCAAATGGTCAGAGGGTTGTATAGGATCCCAAGGTGCCTACTTAAACCAGGGCAAGGATTCGGCCCTGAAAAAATTCAGCTTAGCAACTAATTCCTCAAAACTTTTCTCTTGGGACTTCTCTGGTGGCACAGTCGTTAAGAATCTGCCTGCCAATGCAGGGGACACAGGTTCAATCCCTGGCCCGGGAAGATCCCACATGCCGCAGAGCAACTAAGCCCGTGCACCACAACTACTGAGCCCATGTGCCACAACTAGTGAAGCCCGCGCACCTAGAGCCCGCGCTCCGCAACAGGAGAAGCCACCGCAATGAGAAGCCCACGCACCGCAACAAAGAGTAGCCCCCGCTCACCACAGCTAGAGAAAGCCCACGTGCAGTAACGAAGACCCAACGCAGCCATAAATAAATAAATAAATTTATATTTTAAAAAAGTAACTAAAATGAAATACAATTAAAAAGAAAAAACAGGGCTTCCCTGGTGGCACAGTGGTTGGG
>RJWK010019030.1:0-32718 GCA_004363435.1 Platanista minor | reverse complement strand
AATCAAGACAATATGGTACTGGCATAAAAACAGAAACATAGTTCAATGGAACAAGATAGGAAGGCCAGCGATAAACCCACGCACCTATAGTCAACTAATCTATGACCATGGAGGCAAGAATATACAGTGGAGAAAAGACAATCTCTTCAATAAGTGGTGCTGGAAAACTGGACAGCTACATGTAAAAGAATGAAATTAGAACATTCCCTAACACCATACACAAAAATAAACTCAAAATGGATTAGGGACGTAAATGTAAGCCTGGACACTATCTAACTCTTAGAGCAAAACATAGGAAGAACACTCTTTGACATAAATCAGAGCAAGATCTTTTTTGATCCACCTCCTAGAGTAATGGAAATAAAAACAAAAATAAACAAATGGGACCTAATGAAACGTCAAAGCTTTTGCACAGCAAAGGAAACCATAAACAAGACAAAAAGACAACCCTCAGAATAGGATAAAATATTTGCAAACAAAGCAACTGACAAAGGATTAATCTCCAAAATATATAAAGAGCTCATGCAGCTCAATATTGAAGAAATAAACAACCCAATCCCAAAATGGGCAGAAGACCTAAATAGACATTTCTCCAAAGAAGACATACAGATAGCCATGAAGCACATGAAAATCTGTGCAACATCACTAATTATTAGAGAAATGCAAATCAAAACTACAGTGAGGTACCACCTCACACCAGTTAGAATGGGCATCATCAGAAAATGTACAAACAACAAATGCTGGAGAGGGTGTGGAGAAAAGTGAACCCTCTTGCACTCTTGGTGGGAATGTAAATTGATACAGCCACTGTAGAGAACAGTATGGAGGTTCCTTAAAAAACTAAAAATAGAATTACCTTATGATCCAGCAATCACACTACTTGGCATATACCCAGAGAAAACCATAATTCTAAAAGACACATGCACCCCAATATTCACTGCAGCACTATTTACATTAGCCAGGTCATGGAAGCAACCTAAATGCCCATTGACAGATGAATGCATAAAGAAGATGTGGTACATATATATAATGGAATATTACTCAGCCAAAGAAAGGAACGAATTTGAGTCATTTGTTGAGATGTAGATGGATCTAGAGACTGTCATACAGAGTGAAGTAAGTCAGAAAGAGAAAAAAATTATCATATATTAACACATGTATGTGGAACCTAGAAAAATGGTACAGATGAACCGGTTTGCAGGGCAGAAGTTGAGACACAGATGTAGAGAACAAACGTATGGACACCAAAGGGGGAAAGCTGCAGGGGGGTGGGGATGGTGGTGTGCTGAATTGGGTGATTCGGATTGACAAGTATACACTGATGTGTTCAAACTTGATGACTAATAAGAACCTGCTGTATAAAAAATATATTAAATTTAAAAAAAAAATAAAAGAAGCAGACTCACAGATAAAAAGAATAAACTAGTGGTTTCCACTTGTGGGGGCAGGCAATATAGGGGTTATCATGGGTTTGTATGAAGTCATGTGTGTGAAACTTTTGGAAACTGTAAATCACTATAACATTTTTAAAATCTTTCATTCAATAAAAAATTATTTACAATACAATTATTTTAATACCTATAGAGAGGTAAAAAAAAAAGTGATAAAGGATGGCTTTTGGATTAAAAAAAAGACCCATCTATATGCTGTCTATAAGAGACTTACTTCAGTGCTAAAGACACACACAAAATAAAAGTGAGGGGAATGAAAAAGATATTTCATGCAAATGGAAACAACAGAAAGCAGGGTATCAATACTTATACAAAATAGACTCTAAAACAAAGTATTTATATAAGATAAAGAAGGACTTTATATAATGATGAAGGGGCCAATATAAGAAAAGGATATTACACTTGTTAACATATATGCATCCAATACAGGAGCACTTGAATATATAAAACAAATTTGCACACACATAAAGGGAGAAATCAAAAATAATGTAATAATAGTAGGGGACTTTAACACCCCATCTACATAAAGGAAGAGATCATATAGGCAGAAAATCATTAAGACAACCATGGTCTCAAATAACACAATAGAACATTTAGACTTAATAGATATCTACTGGTACTCTATTGCAAAACAGCAGAATACACATTCTTTTCAAGTGTACATGGAACTTTCTCCAGGATAGATCACATGCTAGGCCACAAAACAAGTCTCAACAAAGTTAAGAGAATAGACATTATAACAAGCATTTTTTTCTGACCATAATGGTATGAAACTAAAAATCAACTATAGGAAAGAAAAAGGACAAAGACAAACAGGTGGAGAATAAACAACATGCTCCTAAGAAGCCAATGAAGAATTCAGAGGAAATCAGAAAATATCTTGAGACAAAGGAAAATAGAAACACAACTTTTGAAAATGTATGGGATGCAGAACAAACAGTTGCAAGAGGGAAGTTTATAGCAATGCAGGACTACCTAAGAAACTTTTTTAAAATAGCAAATATACAACTTAATTTATCATCTAGAGGAATTAGAAAAAGAACAAAATGAAGCCCAAAGTCAGGAAAAGCAAGGAAATAATAAAGATCAAGGAGGAAAAAAATAAAAGAGACAAAAATAATAGTAAAGATCTGAGTTTTTAAAAATATAAACGAAATTGATAAACCTTTAGCCAAGCTCAACAGTACAAAGAGAGAAGAACCAAATAAACAAAATAAGACACCAAAGAGGAGAAAAAACAACAACAGTTATCACAGAGAGTAAAACAATCATACGAGAATACTACAAAAGTTATATGCCAGAAAACTGGGCAACATAGAAGAAATGAATAAATTTCTGGAAACATACAACCTTCCATGACTGAATCAGGAAAATATAGGAATGTGAACAGACTGATCATTAGTAGTGAAATTGAATTTGTAACTTTAAAAACTCCTAGCAAACAAAAGTGCAGGACCAGACAGCTTCACAAGGAAATTCTACCAAACCTATAAAGAAGAGCTAATATCTATTCTTCTCAAACTATTCCAAAAATTTAAGGAGAACTCTCCCATATTTATTCTATGAGGTCACCGTTACTCTGATATCAAAACCAGACAGATGCATTACAAAACAAAATTACAGTCCATATCTTTGATAAATATAAATGCAAAAATCCTCAACAAAATATTAGCAAACCAAATTCAAGAATATTTAAAGAGAATCATACAACATGATCAAGTGGGATTTATTTCAGTTCTGCAAGGATGGTACAATATTAGCAAATTAATCAATGTCACACAACACATTAACAAAAGGAAGGATAAAAATTACTTGAACATCTCAATAGATGCAGCAAAAGCAAATGAAATATTCAACATCCGTTCATAATAAAAATTCCCTTCTAAGTTGGTATAGCAGGAACATATCACAACATAATAAAGGCCATTTGTGATAAACCCATTTATACTAACATTTATACTCAATGGTGAAAAGCCAAAAGTCTTTCCTTTACAGTCAGGAACAAGACAAGGATGCCCACACTTGCCACTTCTATTTAACATAGTATTGGAGTCCTAGCCACAGCAATTAGACAAGAAAAAGAGGTAAAAATCACCCAAATTGGAACTATTTGCAGATGACATGATGCTATATATAGAAAACTCCAAAGTCTCCACCAAAAAACTGTAAGAATTAATAGTTTTAATAATAAATAATATCAGTAAAGTTGCAGGATACAAGATTAATATGCAGAAATCTGTTGTATTTCTATATACTCATAATGAACTATCAGAAAGAGAAAGAATACAACCCATTTTAAATAATAAAATAACTAGGAATAAGCATAACCAAAGCAACAGAAGACATACTTTGAAAACTATAAAACACTGATGAAGGAATTTGAAAATGATACTAAGAAACGCAAAGTTATACCATGTTTTTGCATTGGGAAGATTTAATATTGCTAAATATTGTTCATACTACCCTAAGCAATCTAGAGATTTGTTTCAATCTGTATCCAAATACCCATTACATTTTTCACAGAACTAGAAGAAATAATCTTAAAATTTATATGGAACTGCAAAAGACCTCAAATTACCAAAACAATTTGAGGAAAAAGAAGAAAGCTGGAGGTAAAACACTCCCTGACTTCAGACTATACTACAAAGCTACGGTAACCAAAACAGTATGGTACTGGCACAAAAAGAAACACATAGGTCCTGGAACAGAATAGAGATCCCAGGAATAAACCCACACACCTATTATCAATTAATATATGGCAATGAAGGCAAGAATATACAATGGAGAAGAGATAGTTCTTCTGTAAGTGGTTCTGGGAAAACTGGACAGCTGCATGTTAAAGAATGAGATTAGAACATTTCCTCACACCATATTCAAAAATAAACACAAAATTGATTAAAGACCTAAATGTAAGACTCAAAACCATAAAACACCTAGACGAGAACACAGGCAGAACACTCACTGACATAAATCATAGATTTTTTTTGGATCTGTCTCCTAAGGCAAAAGAAATAAAAGTTAAAAGAAACAAATGGGTCCTAATTAAACTTAAAAGGTTTTGCACAGAAATGGAGACCACTGACAAAACAAAAAGGCAACCTAGTGAATAGGAGAAAATACTTGCAAATGATATAGCCAATAAAGTTTTAATATCCAAAATATATAAACAGGTCATACAAATCAATATCAAAAAACAGACAATTTAAAAAATGGGCAAAAGACATTTTTCCAAAGAAGATAGACAGATGACAAACTGGTACATGAAAACTCCCTCAGCATTTCTAATTACCAGATAAATACAAATCCAAACTACCATGAGATTTCATCTCACACCTATCAAAATGACTATCATCAAAAATTCTACGAATTAACAAATTTTGGTGAGGATGTGGAGAAACAGAACCCTAGTGCACCATTGGTGAGATTGTGAATTGGAGCAGCCACTATGGGAAACAGCATGGAGGTTCTCTAAATAACTAAAAATTGAACTATCATATGATCCAGCAATTCCACTTCTGTGTGTATATCCAAAGAAAACAAGAACAATAATTCAAAAAGATACATGCACCTCTATGTTCATAGCAGCATTATTTACAACAGCCAATATATGGATGTAACCTAAGCGTCCATCAACAGATGAACTGATAAAGATATGACATATATATACAATAGAATATTACTCAGCCATAAAAAATAATGAAATTCTGCAATTGCAACAATGTGGATATACCTACAGAGTATCATGCTTGCTTAGTGAAATAAGTCAGACAGAGAAAGACAAATACTCTATATTATCACTTATACATGGAATCTAAAAAATAAAACAAACAAACAAATGTATATAATCAAACAGAAACAAACTTGCAGATAAAGAGAACGGAACTAGTGGTTACGAGTGGGGAGAGAGAAGTGGGGAGGGGCAAGATAGAGGTATGGGATTAAGAGAGAAAAACTACTTTGTATAAAATAAATAGGCAACAAGAACATATTTTACAGCATAGGGAAAAATAAACCATTATGTTGTAATAATTTTAAATGGAGTATAATCTATACGAATATCTAATTACTAAATTGTATGCCTAAAACTAATATTATAAATCAACTATATATCAATTAAAAATAAAAGTGAACTTAATTAAGAGGATCACATTGTAATTATTAAAAGCCAAATGACATGTAATAATATTTAATAGGGCTTCCCTGGTGGCACAGTGGTTAAGAATCCAACTGCCAATGCAGGGGACACAGGTTTGAGCCCTGGTCCAGGAAGATCCCACATGCTGCAGAGCAACTAAGCCTATGCACCACAACTACTGAGCTTGTGCACCACAACTACTGAAGCTCGTGCACCTAGAGCCCGTGCTCCTCAACAAGAGAAGCTACCACAATGAGAAGCCTGTGCACCGCAACGAAGAATAGCCCCTGCTCGCGGCAACTAAAGACCCCACGCAGCAACGAAGACCTAATTCAGCCAAAAATAAATAAGTAAATAAAAATTTTAAAAAATAATATTTAATAATAAAAAATAAATCAATCCCTTAAGAAGTCATAACAATCCTGAGCACTAAATAACAGTTTCAAAATACAAGAACAAAAAGTGATAGAACTAAAAGGAGGAATAAAAAAATTGCTATTATAACTAGATATTTTAATACTCTTCTCTCATTAATTAACAGAACAAGTAGACAAAAAATGAGGATACTGAAGACATAACACTGGCAACCAACTTGATACATTCATAGAACAGTCTTCCCAACAACAACAGCAGTACATATAAACATTTACCAGGATAAATCATGTTCTGGGCCATAATATAAACCTCAATGCATTTAAGAGCATTGATAGAGTACAAAACATGATTTCAACAACTATGGAATTAAATCTTAAAGTAGTTCTTAAGAATTTGTAAAAGGGTATTATAAAAGTATTAGGGGTATGACTGGGTGAATCCAGAGATAATTTTGCTTCAAGTCAAAAAAAACCCCCAAAAAACAGCCCCTTAATGGCAAGGATTGTGTCATTTTTTACCACTGAACCAATCCTAACACTGTGATAATCATACATGAAGTATTTGATAAAGATTAGTTGAGTGCATAATATTCTAAGTGTTAAATAAATCACACGCATATTCATATATTTTTCAGAGTATCAAAGACTGATTCCTCTTTTCAGTGATATTGTCATAGGTAATAAAATATAGTAAAGATCTTTAATCATAACTGCCTTCATTCTGTTCTGCTTACAGTTATTGGAGAAACAATATCTGTACCCTTGTGCTCATTGAGCTCAAAGAAAAAATATTAAGTTTGGAAGATTGAGAGGTGAAATAATTTATCTCAAGGGGAAGGGGAAAATGAGACTAGAATAAATGAAAATATGTTAGTGTTTATGTTCATATCCTGCAAACAATTCAGGCAGATTCCTATTGTGTCCAATATAAAAAACTCTAATACATCCTTGTGGTACTAAAATGTTTTTTGAATATAATAAGGTAAAATAAAATATGCACTTCAAGGAGATACTGTATATTGTTGGAAGGCCCATTTAGATAATTAAGTAGGATTTGAGACTTCCAGAAAGCATGCACAAGTAACAGCAGATGTTCCTAAACAGCTTTTACAGGATTAATGTGTGTGCAGGGAGAGGTGGAGTGGCCTGAAGAATTAACAGGACAGAGACAGGACAACTGTGGGGATACAGGTAACAGAGACAATGAGATAGACACTTTAGGTTACTTCCCTTGACATGCATCAACTCTGGCTATTTCTGTTTCAACCTGCCTAAGATTCAAATTCTTAGGAGAGAGCCAGGAAACCTTAGATTTCTTTTTTCCCAAAATGTTTATTTTTTTCCTAAAGTTTATTTTTCTTAGCAATTTAAAAATACATAAGCATACACATTAAGTTAGTGTTTTATTTCCTTACTATACAACTGATATTATAAGAAACTTTCATTCTGTGAAAATCTAATGAATACTGTCAACTTTCCCTGGCTTATATTTCTGCATAGAATTAGTACATGAACATGTAATTTTGTTATCACTTTCAAAATGCTTAGCAAAATCACAATATCACAGTTCACATGAAGCCCTTTAAAAAATCTGATGTCACTGGTTGTAGATGTTAAAGGTAAATGGTGACACAAGAAACCATTGCAATTGTTAGTACCAGAACTGTTGCCAACTTGCATGAAGTTCATTTGCCACATTTTAAATGGTTTGAATTTCAACATAGATACCACAGCACAGAATTTAAAAGTTAATGATTAAATCAAGTAAGTGATGGTAGTTAATTATATTCTTAAAATATGGGGACCTGGTGTATTGCTTTGTTTCAAACGTGACTACTAAGTGTGACTTTATTTAAAGTATGACAAGTCCCGTGGTTAGGGGAGGGCAGGGTACCTCAACTGACAGTGTAACCAAGACACATAAAGTAGAAGGGAGCTGGTCCTAAGAAGGAAATTTTAAATACTCATTAGCAATAGAGAAAGGAATGCTGTGTGGACAAAACATCAGACGTCCACTACATACGGTTGTGGTGGGAAAATAACACTGGCAAATATATATATAATATTACTCACGTGTTAAAAGCATTTTGTCCTGTCCTAAGACTAACTGGTATTCACTCATTTAACCTTCCAACAACCCTCATTTTCCCTACCTTACAGATAAAGAAACTCACGTATCGGGAGCTTAAGAGCCGATCTAAAGTTACACAGCTATGTAGCCGCAGAAACAAAATTTGAACCCATGTCACCTGGCTCTAGAGTCTACCCTCTACTTCATACTGCTTCTCAAAAGTGTGCCATCTGTGAAACAGAGCAGCCAGCCGAGCTAAGAGAAGCAGTGTAAAGGGAAAAAGGAAAAAACATAAAGTTGTTAAACCATTTCATTATGCCACTTGATAGCATTTATTGAAAGAGTATTTGAACTTTTATTTTATGAACCAGAATCCAATTCATGGCCTCAATTTCACTAAAGCTTGAAAGATTTAAAAAAAAAACCCTCACTTTCACACATGAAAGTTAAATTCTTAATGATTCAGTGCCTATAAGTGAGGCTTGGAGAAGGACTTTTTCAAAAGTCCACTATCTTCTTCAAAATTCAGAGACTTCCGTGCCTAAATGTTATCAAAAGATTCCTTTTGTTACATATTCAAAGATCAGAACTTCTTTCTTGAAGCAGGTAAGGTCTGCTAACACCGTGTCATTTCAGGTCTCTCATCACAATAACTGAATAGAGTCACATAATTGGAAGCTTAACCAAGCATAACAGGCATTAACAGGTGACGGTACAATGTGATGCCACCCTTGCTTGCAAACCCAGGCCATTTCACACTAGAAAGGATTTAGAGTCTCAGGAGGGACAAAGAAAAAAGCTTCTGAAAAGAGTGTTTACAAAGGAAGAATTATCAATACCCTCTAGAGACTGCAGAGATCAGCAGAGTTTAGTCCATCCAGGGCCCATGCTGCATGAAAAAGCAGATAATGTTAAATATGAGGTTTTACTGGATTGGACTCCAAACCAAGCAAACAGGCAATAGCAGAGCTTATGAAAAAAAATAATTTGCAACTAACCATTAAGCATTAAACACATCAGTAATATATTAACTCTAATTTACTAGCAATGAAACTTTGTTATATTGCGAGGCCTGTGTTTTGAACATTCTACCCCCTAATATGGGACTTTAAATAAAGTGTTGCCTTTATACAGGACAGCACAGCATGCTGATGCCAAGGTTTAACATTAACTCAAAACTGTTTTGTTCCTTTTCTCAAAGACTGTTCACTATCATGGCCTTTGATAACCATTAGATTTTTCTATTATGATATTCTTCAATGTGCAAAAACTGTTGTGGAGACTTAGAAGATCCACACTTAGATGAAACATTAGAAAACCATTTGTGGCAAAACCACTTCTTAAAATAATCGTTGTATGAGGTAAAGTTGCTTATCTACATACACTCACAGGCAGAGTCAGCAAATGTCAATGCAAAGAGAGGTCTGAACGGGAATTGTGAAGGAGAAGGGACAATGGAGAGAGAGATACTGAAATGAAAAGTTAATTATAGTACAATTTTAGAGTAAACTTGTCTGGTTCGATTAAACAGAGAGAACGATTACAAAGTACGTGGATTCATTCTACGTTATCATTTCCCTTATGGATAAATTTCTCTAGGATGAGGACTAAGAATAGATCTTACTTATAAAGCAGAGATTTTGTATGCGGGTAAAAGATTCCACTGATCTGACAAATGCCAAGGGCACCACCCAACAGCATGTATTTTCCATTCATTGTTCAGAGGTGAACTTCACCATTTTATTCTCCACATGCCAAATTTCCTGCAAATATTCCCAGCTAGTCACCAGAAGCTTTGTGCAAGAGATTATACTAAGTCTCATTTTTGAGAAGGCAGGAGAAAGGAAGAGCAGAAGTCTTCCTCAAAACGGATAATTTCTGTGTTGGTTGTTGATACTACTACTTTCAGGATATGGAGCTAGTTTCTTTCTCCTGGAGTGTGGGCAGGGCTTAGGAACTTGTTTCTAAGAAACAGAGTATGTAAAGAGAAAAATAGTAACTTTACAGGGAGATACCTTGCAGATACACACCCTTTGCCAGATGACAAAATCTAACAACAGCAGTATAAAATCATGCTGATATATATTATGTATTCCCTGATATGATATGATAGGTAGGGCACTTCACTTCTCTGGTATTCTTCCTCCACATCTATAACCTCAGTCTAATCATGAACAAATATCAGGTGAAACAAATTTGAGGGACACTCTACGAAAATGCCTAACCACTAGTCTTCAACAGTGTCAAGACCATGAAAGACAAGACATAAAAAGTGTCACAGAATGGAGTAGGCTAAGGAGAAACAAGGACTAAATACAATGGGGTACCCTAATTTGGATTCTGGAAAAGAAGAAAAGCACCAGAAGGAAATCTGGGGAAATCTCAATGGAATTTTTAGCTTAGTTAATAGTATTATACCAATGTCAGTGTCTTAGTTTTGGTAAATCTAACATGCTCTGTAAAATGTTAACAATAGGGGAAGCTGGATGAAGGGTATAAGGGAACTCTATACTGTCTGTGCTGTTTTTCCAGAAACCTAAAAATATTTCAGAGTAAAATGTTAAAAGTATTATAATGCCAGAAATTAAAGAAGTGATCAAGAAACAAAAGGGTGGGGGCATGTCACAGGATTACAGGTGCCTACCTGGAAGAGCATCCATGGTCACAGCTGGAACTATGAAAGTCAACATGTATATAATGTAGTGATGGATCATAATCCAAAGTATAAATATCCATGAATCCATATTGATATAAATTATTAAATCATAAATAGATGGGAGAAAAGAGGCAAATTTCCCATGTAGAAGACTTTCCAGTAATTTATATAGGTATTTTCTCTCCAACATTGGTGGTGCTTAACTCCCCAAACCATGCAAGGGTTAATGAGGACTACACTAGGCAATCTGCTCTCAAAGGGTAGAATATGGAAAAAGCAGGAGTAACTTTATAGTTTAGAAACCTAGCAAACACTTGCCTCACTTAGCCATGTGATCAAGGTCAGAATCATTAGTGATAAGTCATGTTGATAACAGGTACTCTTGATATACGATAAGAATGGTATGTCACCTCTATCGTCTTTCTCCCAGAAACCCATGACCCAGATTAAATTATGAGAAAACTATCAGACAAACCCCAATAAAGGGGTAGTCTCTAAAATACTTGACAAGTACTCCTGAAAACTGCCAGGGTCGGGCTTCCCTGGTGGGGCAGTGGTTGAGAATCTGTCTGCCAATGCAGGGGACACGGGTTTGTGCCCCGGTCTGGGAAGATCCCACATGCCACGGAGCAGCTAGGCCCGTGAGCCATGGCCGCTGACCCTGCACGTCTGGAGCCTGTGCTCTGCAACGGGCGGGGCCACAACAGTGAGAGGCCCGCGCACTGCAAAAAAAATAATAAAATAAAAATAAAATAAATAAAATACAATGCATCACACAATTTCTACATCCCACATGCTTGTGACTTACACGCATTACCTCCTCTGTTAAACAGGACAACCCTGTGGGTGGAAACTAATATTATTCTCCATATTCAGTGAGGGAACCAAGACTCTCAGAGGTAACTTGCCTTCAGGTTACACAGCAGGAAAATAGCAAAACTAATGACTCCAGGATGGACTTGTAATCACAGTTCTGTATTGTGCTCCTTATAATATTATTACTGTCTCTCTTTTATTAACCTCTGGTGCAAGATGGACTTGCTCTGGCCTGAATTCTCCCCAAATTGTTTTGTATCACTAGAGGAAGATTCCAGTATGTGACTATAAAATCTTCCACTCTTTTCTACATATTGTCACTAAACCATTATTCTCTGCCTTTTTGCTTGCACCCCCACCAGATGATCAGAGAGATCTTTCTCTACCATTCTCCAGTACTTTCTTTGTCATCTCCTTGGCCTCTTTAACAAAAGTCACCCCTCTGGCTTTGTTCTTCATTTCCCTCTCATCAGCTGTCAATTTCTAGCTACAGCAGTGTCTGAAGAGAAAGCCTTATTCTAGTGAAAGATTCACTGGAATTTTCATTTAGACTCAAGCACAGAGAGCTACTGCTTAATTCATAACACCCAATGCCCCCAACTCTGAAACAAAACTTTGAATAACTATGGTGTTACAACAGTTAAAGCAGTGACCATATAGTATACACAGTTGCATGAAACGCAAAGGTAGTGAGGTAGCACATTTCAGGAGGCAAAATAACAGGACAGACTGAAATCCAATGGAAACATAGAAATACTGTACAGCTTATATTCAGAAATATTTGCATAAAGTTTCTTGGTTAAAAAATGTAACCAAAAAGTTGATAATGCTGCCCAAGTAAGCTGTCTCAATTCTTCTGTGTTTTCCAAAGTGAATATCGAATGAATAAGAAAGCAGAGAAGCAGCCCTGACAGAGTAAAATAAATCATACTCTTTTCAAAGCGTATCACTTATGCTTTGAAACTACAGATGACACGGAAATAACACTCTTCTGGGAAGGCTGAGCACAGAAAAAAAATCATAAACGATGGGACATCAAAGAAAAGGAGGAGTGACAGATTTGCATTCCAGTCTGAAGAGGTATTCTTCGATCTATAATTTACTAAGCTCTTATTAGGTATCAGACACTGTCTGTATACACATTATCTCATCTAATCCTCACAGCAGTATAAGACATGACATTTTAAACACATTGCACAAAGAAAATGAGGTACAGACTGTTACATAGAAAGCCCTAGATCATTATTCACCTGGGAAATGCTGCATACAGTACGATACAATTTCATATCCAGTAGAGTGGTTAAAATTCAAAAGATGGAAAATACCAAATATTATTGAGGCTGTGGAATAACTAGACTTTTTATGTTGGGTGGTTTCTTTACAAGGTAAAATATACTTCTACCCTAAGACCTTTCATTTGAACTCCTAAATGTTTACCTAAGAGAAGTGAAAACATTTATTCATGAAAAGAATTGTGAAATAATTCCATGGTAGCTTTATTTATAGTAGCCCAATCCTGTAAAGAAATGCATATCAAGAAGAGAATTGCTAAATATATTGTGGTATATGTGCATTGTGAAATATTTTGTAGCAGCTAAAAAAGAACAAACAAGTGATAAATTCTACAATAAAGGTGAACCTCAGAAAACATTATTTCTGGTGAAAGATGATATACAATATATGATTCGATTTATATGAATAAGGAAAAGCTATAAAGTGATAGAAATCAGAACAGAGTTTGCTTGTGGTGTGGGGGATAACAGAAAAGGGGTTTGAGGGAACTTTCTAGCATGATGGAAGGGTTATATATCTTGAGTTAGTGAAGGTTGTAAGTGCATATATTTATCAGAACTCACTGAATTGTACAATTCTTTTCTGTGCCTCTCACTGTTTGTAAAATTTTCATCCACTGGGAAAAAAAAGCAATAGTAACATGATGACCATAGTTAACAATACTGTACTGTATATTTATTGTATATTTGAAAGTTGCTAAGAAGGTAAATAAATCTTAAAAGATCTCACCAAAAAAAAAAAAAAGAAAAAGTTCTAAATATGTAAGGTGATGGATGTGTTTAACTATATTATGGTAATCATTTCGCAAAATACACATATATCAAATCATTAGGTGTATATCTTAAACTTACGAAAGTTATATGTCAATTTTATCTCAATAAAGCTGGGGTAAAGTGATAATGCATTTGAATGATACTCAATAATGGTCAGTTATTGCTAGTCTCATCTAACACTTGGTATGGGGGTGGCAGGGGAGGAGCTATGTTAAGGATGTTGAAGTAATTCCTCAAGTGAGTCAAGAGTAAAACCAGAAGGGAAAGCAATTCCACTCCCTCCCCCAATTTCTTCCATCCATTAAGTAATAGTAGGACTAACCCCATACACAATGATTCTTTTTTTTTTCCTAGACTTTACTGTGTTTTTTTGAAAATTTTATACAGCAGGTTCTTACTCGTTATCTATTTTATACATATTAGTGTATATATGCCAATCCCACAGTGATTCTTATGAGCCCATTAAAAAATTTTGTTATTCCTTTCATTGGAAAATAAAGTGTTTCTTTAAGTTTGACACTTTATTCAGCAAAAATACACAGAAACTATTTTGAAAATTAATACTAATACTTACATCTTATTTTACTTGTTAGGCAATTCTTTTTTCCTAAGAAGCATGATTACTCTCTTATCATTACTATATCAAAAATACAATAAATGCCATTAAGTCAGCAAATATTCTCAGTCAAGAATGTTGATATAAAACTTATTTAGGGGGCTTCCCTGATGGCGCAGTGGTTGAGAGTCCGCCTGCTGATGCAGGGGACGTGGGTTCGTGCCCCGGTCCGGGAGGATCCCACATGCCGTGGAGTGGCTGGGCCCGTGAACCGTGGCTGCTGAGCCTGAGCGTCTGGAGCCTGTGTTCCGCAACGGGAGAGGCCACAACAGTGAGAGGCCTGCGTACCGCAAAAAAAAAAACAAACTTATTTATAAAAGAGGCAAATTTTGAGCCCTATTATTCTCTACATAGTGCATTTGCTGCAACTTTAGAAAATGTCACACAGACGCAATGTTTAATAACTGCAAGACATTTTTTTAAATGAAGGAAGAAGGAAAGAGGAAGGAAATGAAAAGAAAACTTTGTGGTTCTACTTACCTATGCAAAATTACAAATTAAAAATTACAACTAGTGGATGAGGGAAAAGACGTCCTGGCCAGAAGAAGGCCAGATGGCGCACTTAACCAAACACTTTGAAAGGTAGAGAAACACACCACATCTAAATTTCAATATTGTTTTATATCACTTTACTATGTATCCAAATGATACCTGCTTATTATAAATAAATCAAACAATATAAAAATATTAAAGACAAATGTTAAAAAAAATCTTTTCTCAAGGGTAAGACCCCTTGGAGCACATCAAGGGTGTTAAATGGAAAAATACATCAAGGAAACTTTCATTTTGAGGAATACAATACCTACTGGGCTCAAGCTAAAATCTGCGATTAGTGATTCAATTTGAGAATGTGTGAAAAATTCCAGCCAAGAATCCTCACACGCTGAAAATTCTTGATCATCTAAACATTATCCATTTACCCAGATGCAGTTTACATTCCCACTGACAGTGTACTAGGGTTTCATTTTCTCCACATCCTCACCAGCAGTTATCTCTCATCATTTTGATAATAGCCATCCTAGTAAGTGTGAGATGATATCTCACTATAATTTTGATTTGCATTTCTCTGATGATTAGTAATGTTGAGCACCTTTTCTTGTACCTGTTGTCCATTTGTATATCTACTTTTGAAAATTGTTTATGCAAGTCTTTTGCTGTTTTAATTGCATCATTTGCTTTTTAGCTATTGAATCATATGTTTCCCTGTATATTTTGAATATTAACAGTGTACCGGATGTGTGGTTTGCAAATATTTCCTCCAGTTCCACAAACCTATTTTCATTTTGTTGATGCTTTCTTTTGCTATGTGGAAATTTACTTTGATAGAATTCCACTTTTAATTTTTTTTAATTTTTGTCTTTGATTTCGGTGTCAAATTCAAAAAATAATTGGGAAGACCAAAGTCAAGGAGATTATCCACAACTCTTCCCATTTCTTCCTAGAAGTTTTCAATTTCAGGTCCTACATTTAAGTCTTCAATACATTTTGAGTTGATTTTTGTGTATGCTGTAACATAGGGGGCCGGTTTTCCCAACACCATTTATTGAAGAGAACATCCTTTCCCCATTTACATTCTTAATTCATTTATTGAAAATTAATTGACTATTGGCACGTGGGTTTATTTCTGGGCTCTCTATTCTGTTCCATTGATCTAAGTGCCTGTTTTTATTCCAATACCATATTGTTTTGATTACTACAACTTTGCGATATACAGCTGACCCTTGAACAACATGGATTTGAACTGTGATGTCCACTTATACACAGATATTTTTCAGTACGTACTACAGTACTACATGATTTATGGTTGGTTGAATCCATGGATGCAGACTCGTGGATACAGATGGCCCACTGTAAAGTTATATTCAGATTTTCAACTGCAAAGATGATTTCTTGAATCTGACACCAAAAGCAAAAGCAAGTAAATCAGAAATAAATAAATGGGACTACATCAAAGTAAAAAGCTTCTTCACAGCAAAGGAAACCATCAAAAATATGAAAATGAAACCTACTGAATAGAAGAAAATATGTGCAAATTATATACAGATAAGGGGTCAATATCCAAAATATATAAAGAGCTCATACAACTCAATAGCAAAAAACCAAACAATCCAATTAAAAATGGGCAGAAAATCTGAACGGTTTTCCAAAGATGACAGACAGATGGTCAGTAGACACAAAAAGATGCTCAACTAATTAGAGAAATGCAAATCAAATCCACAATGAGATATCACCACACACTTATCAGAATGGCTAATATCAAAAATGGCAAGAAATAACAAGTGTTGGTGAGGATGTGGAGAAAAGGGGATCCTTACGCATTGTTGGTGTGAATGTACAAAAAACTGATGCAGACACTATGGAAAACAGTATGGAAGCTCCTCAAAAAATGAAAAATAGAACTACTATATGATCCAGCAATTCCACTTCTAAGTATTTATCTGAAGGAAATGAAAACACTAACTAGAAAATATATATGGACCCCATGCTCATTACATCATTATTTACAATAGACATGGTATAGAAACAACCTAAGCATCTACTAGTAGATGAATGGATAAAGAAAAAATAAACACACACACACACTCGCACACATACATGCCCACAATAGAATATTATTAGGCCATAAAAATAATAAAATCTTGCCATTTGCAACAACATGGTTGGACCTCCAGGGCATTATGCTAAATGAAATAAGTCAGAGAGAAAGGCAAATACTGTATGATCTTACTCATATGTGGAATCTAAACAAAACAAAAATTTAAAAAAAAAAAAAAGCTCATAGATACAGAGAACAGATTGTTGGTTTTCAGAGGCAGGGGGGTAGGGGGTGAAATGGGTAATGGGAACCAGAAGACACAAACTTCCAGTGATAAAATAAATGTCACAGGGATGTAATATACAGCATGATGACTATGGTTAATAATACCTTATTGCATATTTGAAAGTTGCTAAGAGAGTAGGTCTTAAAAGTTCTCATCATAAGAAAAAGAAATTTGTAACTATGTAAGTTGATGGATGTCAACTAGATTTATTGTGGTCATCATTTTGCAATGTATACAAATATTTAATCATTATGTTGTATACCTGAAACCAATACAGTGCTATATATCAATTATACCTCATTTTAAAAATCAAGATCTGAAATTATATTTAATAACATAAAATATTCATGAAGTGTTAAGTGAGAAACCAATTTACAAAATAGTGGAAACTGTGGAACATCAATTTTATAACATTAACTCCAGATAAAGTAAACACGCATAAGCATTAAAAACAACAAAAGCAATGGACAGGTCTACAGAAAAAAATGATTATTGAGTATTTTTCTTCAGTTACATATATATGTATGTCACATATATTTTCTTCATTTTTTCCTTTTTTAACTTCCATATTTTTACAGTAAATTATTGATTCCACTTTTGTTCAGAAAAGTCATTAAAAATATATTCCAAATCCTGTTTTCTGAAGTGCATATAATTATTGGTTTCCTAAATCTATTCTGAACTAAAGTACAGCATAGTCAGGTGCTTTATATCAGTATCCAGATTCAAGAGATAGTTTTCTAACACTCACTCACTCAAGTTACCCATCTTGGTTATTTTTTGTAGTCACAGATCCTCACATTAAAATGGCTGCTCCCTCAGAGATTTCCACCCTTGAAACAGTGACATCATGCTGAAATACTGAGATGAGAGATTTCTAAAGCATTTAATTTATGTACTAAAGTCAGTGGATGTTTAAATAGGTCTTCAACACCCTGGAAGATCTCTAGCCTATGAGCTCAGTGCAATCCAAATTTCTTTCTTGTGATCTCATCTTTATCTACTAAGTAAACATGCACTCACTATCCCAGACTTTACCCAAAAGTGAAACTAGCTTGACTTCAGGTCGTAGCACTCTTAATTATGTTTTGTCATATTTCTTATGGTTTTTATCCTTATAATATCAATATCAGGTGCAGGAGATTCCTTAGAGAGGCAGAGTGGGGATGCATACAAGTCAATAAGAGTTGGTTCCTTAGATACACTTGGTTGGACTTCCGCTGGGCTCTTGTGGCCCTAAGAATGCAATTATTCTGCAGTGTTATTATTGTGTCTATTTCCCCATAAAAGTTTAATGAGCTATATAATTTTCCTAGATAGAAGACAATTATGTTATTAACTAACCATGCGACATGTCCCTTGCCAGTACAATAAATTTTATTTCTGACTGAAAACTTCTATTTAATCATTTGTTTGAGGAAGAGCAGAGTCCCAAATCACTCTCCCTAAATTCATTCCACATCTCTGTACCAGTTTTTCCATCTCCTTCTACTGTACAAAACAGCAGAACAACTAAGAGCATGATGAAATATGAATCTCTGGGCAGCCATTCCCCAAACAGCCTCCTTAAGTAAGTTTCATCCCTTCCCACCATTAAGTATCACACCACTTCTAGGCTACTAGCTGAACTTTGAGAAGAGTTATGGCTTGACATATCTTGAAGAATTTTAAGTTTAGTAAAAACTGAAAATGACCAGCTTGATGAGAAATCTGGACACCTTTCCCTACGGCAGTTTATTCTAGGGCCAAGGTACTTTTAGGGAAAAGATGAGCTAGCAGAAATAAAATAATGGTATCAATAATAATATGAAGATTTATAAGAAGATTTTTTGAGTCAAAGTGAAATATTAAATCAGTTAAATAAATTATCCTGTCACAAAACTAACATATCTATTCATACACGTGTCATGGAAAACCTGAGACCATTAGAAGTAGAAGGAAATAAATACTGACTTGCTCTAAGAGGAAAATGTCTTAAACTCAGAAATTTCAAAAAATGGAAATATATCACCCCGTCTTTAGAAACCTTCTGTCGAAGGCAGGAAATTATCCTTCAAGAAGGATGTAGGAAAGACTTTTACCTAGGATGGGTCATTGAATTTCATGAGTTCTATGGCCTATCCCAACTCTAAAACTAAGAATTTTCCCATAAAAACTTCCAATGATTCCTTTCATAAAACAAACAAGTATTATGGAGCCAAATGAAAAAAAAAAAGAAATAAAAAAGAATCCATACAAGATCAATCTTTTGTATTCCTACAGATTTGGGTGTTAGAAAAGTGAAACATCTTTAACTTGCATCTACATCAGGGATTCTGTATCCAAGATATTCTCTGGTAGTGGAATAATGCATAGAGGATTAGGAGTCAGAAGACTGACTGACACTATAATAAATCACTTTACTTCTCTGAACTTCAGTTTCCTCAGCATGGTTCTCAGAATAATAGTACCTGGCTGACTTTCCACCCAGCATTATAGTCAAACACTTTAAAACCCATGAAATCATATAAAAAGGCAAGAAAATGTAACTATATGACTGTTTTGAAAATGAAGTTAAAAGAACATTTGCTTTATGGCTATTATCAAATTAATTTCCAAACGCCCCCGCCATTCCCCCATGAAGCAAAAAGATCAATTTATATCTCAAATAACTGGCATGCAATTTATAAAATCACAATATGCTTGACTGATAATCTACTGTACCTGCAGTTGATATAAAACATATATATTTTTTACATAATGCATACTCAATGAAAAAGTCCACTTTTATTACTTTCTTTGATGTTTTGTTGGCTCATACCCTGAAATTTCCCTTACAACATCTGCAAAAATAATAAACCAATTATGAAGCCATCTGGAAGAGAGTGAAGAGAAAATACTATTTTTTAAACCACTCCTTTGAATAACTGGCACTGTAATAGATGGCATGTCAGAACTAAACCATTAACAAAACCATTATTATTAAGGAAAAAAGGAAAGAGATTTGCATAAAGAAAATCATAGCTGCTTATCAGACACAGTGGGGTCACATATTGAACCACGGCTGAAATAGACCAAACATCCATTCCCATATATATTTGAGACACAAGCTGGGGTCATTCAAGCCTGTGGAACACCACCCTCTTCAATTAAAATATGGATTTTTAATCATAGATCCATGCCACAGAACCACAGATTTATTGGAGAAATTTAAGAAAATGTTAGTCTTGAGGCTTCAACCAAATTATCCACCTAGTTTGGGAAAACAAAAATCACTCCTCAAGGATGGAGAAAAAGTTTCTTTTCTCTCCTCTCAACATCCTCCCTCAAAGTCTGTGTAATCAAATTTAGAAATATTATAAACATTAGAAAGTAATCAATAATCACTGTTAAGCAAAATAAAATGAGCAAACACTAAAAGATCTACTTATTTTCTCTGGGTTTAGTGTGAAAAATCTCAGGACAAAAAGTTTTCTGCTTTTTGCTTTTTGTAAACCTGGCTTCGCCACTGAATGACTTCATCCTAGTATAATTTACTTAAATTTTCTCAGTTTCACTCTTTTAAAAATAGAGAAAATCATATATCCCTTGCTGTTCTCAAATGACACCACTGGAATCTAAAATCTATGGGAAGAATTCTTATCAATTTAACTAGTCCTACTTAAGAGTTCCAAAGCTCTCATCTAGTAATATTATTCCTGAAAAAAAATTTCCCTAAGGAATGATTAAATTAAAAAGAACAAAACAGAAAGGCATAATCCATGAAAGAAAAAAATTGATAAATTGGACTTCATTAAAATATAAAACTTGTGCTCTACAGAAGGCATTGTTGAGAGAATGAAAAGACAAGGCATGGACTGGGAGAAGCTATTTTCACAATACATATCTGATAATTTTTCTGCATTTATTGAGATGATCATATAATTCTTGTCCTTCATTCTTTAATGTGGTATATCACATTTGATTTGTGTTACATCTAGGCATCCCAGAAATAAATCACATTTCATCATGGTGTGTAATCCTTTTTAATATACTGTTGAATTCAGTTTGTTAGGGTTTGGGGGTATTGTTTGTTTTTTAGGATTTTTTACATGTATATTCATCAGGAATACTGGTCTACCCCTTTCTTTTCTTGTAGTGTCCTTATCTGACTTTGGTATGAGGGCAATATTGGCCTTGTCTTTTTTTTTTTTTTTTTTTTTTTTTTTTTTGCGGTACGCAGGCCTCTCACTGTTGTGGCCTCTCCCGTTGCGGAGCACAGGCTCCGGACGTGCAGGCTCAGCGGCCATGGCTCACGGGCCCAGCCGCTCCGCGGCATATGGGATCTTCCCGGACCAGGGCACGAACCCGCGTCCCCTGAATCAGCAGGCGGACTCTCAACTACTGCGCCACCAGGGAAGCCCTGGCCTTGTCTTTAAATGTTTGTTAGGATTCAACAGTGAAGTCATCAGGTCCTGAACTTTTATTTTGGGGGATGATTTGACTACTTACTCATATACTTTCTCATTATTTGTATGTTTATATTTTTTCTTTATGTCACTGTTGGTAGGTTTTATTTTTCTGGGAATTTATTTCTTCTAGGTTGTCCAATTTGTTGGCATTATATGTTCATAATAGTCTCATATGATCTTTATATTTCTGTGGTATCGGTTGTAATGGCTCCTTTTTCATTTATAATTTTGAGTCCTGTTAGTCTAGCTAAAAATTTAATTTTGTTTATCTTTAAAAAAAAGAACTTAGTTTCATTGATCTGTTCTTTTGTTCTTTAGTCTCAATTTCATTTATTTCTGCTCTGATCTTTATTATTTCCTTCCTTATTCTAAATTTAGGTTTAGTTTGTTCTTCTTTTTCTAATTTCTTGATGTGTGAAGTCAGGTTGTTTGAGATTTTTTTCCTTAACGTAGGCATTTTATTGCTGTAAACTTCCCAATTGGAACTGCTTTTGCTGCACACCTTAAGTTTTGGTGTGGTTAATTTCCATTTTCATTTGTCTCAAGTTATTTTTTGATTACTTTTTTTGGTTTCTTCTTTGACCCACTGGTTGTTCAGAAGTGTGTTTCTAATCTTCCACCTATTTATGAATTTTCTATTTTTCCTCCTATTATTGATTATAGTTTCACACTATTTTGGTCAGAAAATACACTTGAAATGATATCAATCTTCTTAAATTTGGTAGGACTTATTTTGTGACCCAATATATGATCCATCATGGAGAATGTTCCATGGGTGTTGGAAATGAAGACGTACTCTACCGTTGGATAGGATGTTCAATATATGTCTGTTAAGTTTATTTGATCTACAGTTTCATTCACTTCCACTGTTTCCTTATTCATTTTCTGTCTAGATCATCTATTCAAATTGAAAGTGTGGCACTGCAATCCCCTACTATTATTGTATTGTTGACCAAGTCTCCCTTCATCTGTGTTAATACATGCTTTACAAATTTATGTGTTTCAATGTTGGGTGCATATACACTTATAATTGTTATATCCTCTCAGTGAGTTGACTTATCATTAGATCATGAACTTCTTGGTCTCTTTTGACAATTTTTGACAAAGTTTATTTTATCTGATTTAAGTATAGCCACTACTGCTCACTTTTGGTTACCATATGCATGAAATAATTTTTTCCATCCCTTTACTTTTAGTCTGTGTGTGTCCTTAAATCTAAAGTGACTGTCACAGAGATAGAATGTAGATGGATCTTGTTTTTTTAAATCTATTCATCCAGTCTATGTCTTTTGATTTGAGAATTAATCATTTGCATTTAATTATTATTGCCATCATATTAATTTTTTTCTGACTGTTTTGTAGTTCCTTTCTTCCTCTTTTGCAGTCTTTTGTTATTAGATGATATATTTGTAGTGGCAATCTTTGGTTCCTTTGTCTTTATCTTTTGTGTTCTGCTACAGGTTTTATATGTGTAGTTACAGGAGGCCTACATAAAGTGTCTTATAGATATAATAGTCTAATTTAAGCTGATATCTTCAACCATATACAAAATCTCCACATTTTAATTTCTCCCAGCACATTTGATGTTATTAATAATTTATATCTTCTATATATAGCATATTCATTAAAACATTATTCTAGCTAGAGTTATTTTTTATACTTTTGTCCTTTAACTTTTATACTAGAGTTAAAAGCAATTTACATACCATCATTACTGTATTAGAGTATTCTGAATTTGACTACATTCTTACCTTTATAGTGAGTTTTGAAATTTTTATATTTTCATGTTGTTAGTGTTCTTTTGCTTCAACTGAACAACTACCTTTAGCATTTCTTGTAATGCAGGTCTAGTAGTGATAAATTCCCTCAGCTTTTGTTTGTTTGGGAAAGTCTTTCCCTCACCTTCATTTGTGAAAGACAACTTTGCTGAGTACAGTATTGTTGGTTGGCAGGGTTTTTTCCTTTTTTTCTTTCAGCACTTTGACTACATCATCCCACTCTCTCTTGGCCTGCAAGTTTTGTGCTAGGTAATCTGCTGATAGCCTTATGGCAGTTTCCTTGTAGGTGAGAATATTTTTTTCTCTTGTTGCTTTAAAAATTCTCTCTTTGTGTTTGGTTTTAGGCAGTTTTGTTATGTTTTGGGGAATATATCTTTCAATTGACTTTGTTTGGGGACCTGTGAGCCTTGTGAACTTGAATGACCAAATCTTGCCCCAGATTTTGGAAGGTCTCAGTCATTCTTTCTTTCTTTTCTTTTTGTAAGTGTAGCTGATTTACAATATTATATTAGTTTCAGGTATATAACACAGTGACACAATACTCCATTTAAACTTGTAATAAAATATTGGCTATATTGCTATATTCCCTGTGCTGTACAATACATTCTTGTATCTTATTTATTTTATGCATAGTTGTTTGTATGTATAAAACATACAAACTGTCTGCTACCACTCTTTCCTCTCCCTGCATCCCTCACCCCACTGGTAAATGCTAGTTTTTTCTCTATATCTGAGTCTGTTTCTGTTTTGTTACACTCATTTATTTTTTAGATTCCACCTGTAAGTGATAACATACAGTATTTGTCTTTGTCTGACTTACTTCAGTGCTCAGCCATTGTTTCTTTAAATAAGCTCTCTGCCCCTTTCTCCCTCTCTTCTTTTGGGACACCAGTGATGCATAGATCGTTTCTCTTCTCTTTGGTGAAATGACTATTCATGTCTTTTGTCCATTTATAATTGGATTTTATTTTATTACTGGGTTTTAAGACTTCTATATTTTATACATAGGAATTTTTTTAGATATGTAGTTTGTAGATCATTTATCCCACTGTATAGTTTGTCTTTTTATCTTCTTAATAAGGTCTTTTTCAATGCAAAAGGCTTAACTTTGATGAAGTCCAATTTATCTTTTTTTTTTTTAATTTGGGGGGTTATGCATTAGTTATCGTATCTAAGAACACTTCACCTAGTCCTATGTCCCAAGGATAAGCATTAGGGTTACAAAGTTTTATATTATAAAATATTAATAAGAATATATTAGAATTTTTAATTATTCACAAAATAGTAAAAATTAAGATAATAATGGGAATCAACTATACTAAACTCCAAAAGTAGAGTTCACAACATATCTCTTCAAACTGGCCTTTCATATATTCTCTCATACCAACCATAGTTAATTACTCCTCAAAGGGGATATTTCTAAACACCATAAGTGAATGGCAAGTTATAAATAAGAATATAATTGAATTTGAGATGGTGAGAAATCTGTTATGTCAGGTAAGCTCAATTAGTTATCAAGGCTGTAGCTTACATCGTTTTATTCCTGGAGTCAATCACCTCTAATTTGATAAATTTCTCTAAATAGGAAATTTATGTCTGACATATACCTTAAAATTAAACCTGGATCAAATCACAATGCTAAGATGTCTAGAGTTTTGCCTTGACTTATTGTCTGCCAAGACTTTGAATATTTAATATGCATTGACATCTGTTTTTGGAGCTTTTCCCAAAACTCATTTTGTCTAACTAAATTCTGAACTGCTGTTTGCTTTGATCTCTTATACTTATATATTTCTGCACAATATCTTTGCTTTCAATCTTATGCAAACACATAGTGACCCATACTTCAAAATTTTATTTGAAAACAACAGTGATAATTCAGGGTAAGAACCAGATTTTATTATCTACCTGGTTGGATTTTCCACTATCTCTGGGGAGGAAATCTCAAAGAAAAAAATAAAAAGCCAACTGGCATTTTTCAATTAACATTCATTGGATTTTGATCAACTTGAAAGGACTGATATCTTAATATGGAATTTTCTGATCCATGAACACAGTATTCATCTACATTTATTTAGGTGTTCTCTAATTCTCTAAACAGTAATTTGTTGTTTTCAGTGCATAGCACTTTCAAATATTTTTATCAGGTTTATTTCAAAGTATCTCTTAACAAAAAATATCTGACATTTGTTACTACTATGTAGAAATATGATAGAGTTTTGTACATTGATCCTGTAACCTTGCTAAACTCATGTATTAACTGTATGAGTTTTTATTTTTGAGATTCTATGTGATGTTCTATAAATAATGACAGTTTTACTTCTCCCTTTCTAATCTAGATTACTTTCATTTCATTTTCTTGTACTATTTTACTATACTTTCTAATCTGATGTTGAATAGAAGTGGTGAGAGTGGAAACCATTGCTGTGATTTCAATTTTATAAGAAAACTATGAGATAGTTATCATTTCACATGGTATTAGCTATAGTTCTTTTCATTCATACACTTCATTCATCTGAGTACATTTTCTATTGCTAGTTTGCTGATAGTTTTTATTATTGAATACAGAATACATCTGTGAGTTTGTCCAAAGGTTTTTTTTTTTTTTGCACTTATTGAAGTAACCATGTGGCTTTTATTGTAAATCTGATAACATGGTGAATTACAATAATTAGTTCTCAAATGTTACACCAACACTGACTTCCTGGTGTAAACTCCATTGGTTATGATATATTATCTATTTATCATTATATGACCCTATTTATTCCTGGTACTATTCTTTGCTCTAATAATTTCTGATATTAATATAGCTACTACAGATATATTATGATTAGTGTTAGCATGTTATATCTTTTCCCACCTACTTTTAAACTGTTGGTGTGTTTATATTTAAAGTAGGCTTCTTATAAGCAGAATATGAGTGAGTCTATTTTTAAATACACCTGATTTTTTTTTTTTTTTTTTACGTTTAGCAAAATTCTTTTGAAATTCATCTGTGTTACAGTGTTTTCCTAGGTGAGTGGGATTTTACAGTATGAATGAGCCAGTCACAACTGATTTCTTATCCATTCATCAGTTCATGAGCATTTAGACTGTTTCCAATTTTTGATATTAAGAATAAAGTTGCTATGAAAATTCAATGAGTCTTTCACTTCTCTTGTGTAAATATCTAGGAATTTTCTTGGTCTTATGTTAAGTGTATATTTACATTTAAAAATTTGTCTACCTCTTTTTCAAAGTGGCTCTTCTATTTTGCAATGCTACCAGAGATGTATGAGAGTGTCAGGTGTTTTATATACTTGTTAACACTTGGCTTTGCCTTTCTTTTTAAAGTTTATTCTAATGAATGGGTAATGGTATCTCACAGCAGTTTTTAATTTGATTTTCCCTAATGACTGAGGATGTTCAGCATCTTTTTATATGCTTTTTCATCATTTGTATATTTTCTTTAATGAAGTGGCCATTCAAATCTTATCCCTACTTAACTTTCAGAAGTTAATTTTTTAACAATTAAAAAGCTTTAGACTAAAAAATTCAATGATAATACAGAAAGTTTCCATATACCCTACAGCCAATTACACCTATTATTAACATCTTACATTAGTATGATACACATGTCACAACTAATAAGCAAATACCGATACATTATTCTTAACTGAAGTTCAAATTTTATTAATATTTATTTGATATTTACCTAATGGTCTCTCACTGTTCTAGGATCTCAACCAAGACACCATATTACATTTAGTTGTCATGTCTCCTTAGGCTCTTAGCTGTTACAGTCTCTTTGACTTGCTTTGTTTTTGTTGGCCTTGACAGTTTTGAACAGTTCTGACCAGGTATGTTATTGAATGCCCCTCAATTAAAAATTGTCTAATCTATTTCTCATCATTAGACTGGGGGTGTAAGTTTCTGGAAGACGACAGAGTTAAAGTGCCATAGTCATCACATAATACCAAGGGTACATATGTTAGCCACATAACTTATCACTGTTGATGTTGACCTTGGTCACATGGCCAAGGTAGTGTTGGTTAGGTTTCTCCACTACACATTTGTACTTTTTTCCTTTACTTCTCCATATTATACTCTTCAGAAAGAAGTTACTGTGCACAGCTCACACTTAAGGAATTGGGGAGTGTGCTTCCCCTCAGTGAGGAGGGAGTATCTACATACATTATTTGCAGTTCTTCAGCATGGGAAATTTTTTTATTCTCCCTCAAATATTTATTCATTTGTGTATACCATTATAGATTCATGGATATTTATTTCATACTTTAGATTATAATCCAAAACAATTTTATTTTATTGTTCAAATTGTTCAACGTTGGCCTTTGGAAGCTCTTTCATTTGACTCTTGTGTTCCTTTGATATACACCCATCATTATGTTTTTGTTTTGGCTTTTTTTTTTTGAGCCCTTCATTACTTCCTGGCACTATAAGATGCTCCAGCTTTATCTTGTATATTTCCTGCCACAGTCCTAGAATCAGGCCTTTCTCTAACAAACCCTGGTTGCTTTCAATGAAGAATGGTATTGAAAGCAAGATATGGGTGCTGTGTATGTTTGCTATTTCTAGGCCCTCTCAGCTGACATAGTAAGAAAACATGTATCATCTAGATACACATCTCTATAAATATTTATATATGTAATTATCTCTATCTATATTATCTAAACATTAATTCATACTGAGGTCTTCAACTCTAATCTATTGCTATAATGGTTATTCCAGTCTCCTCTAATCGCATATCTGTAAATTTTACTCCAATACTGAGAAAATTGACTTCCACCATCCACCATTTATTTACTTAATTTTCATTTTCAGTATACAGAATTGTTATCCAGTATGCTTGTGGGAAACCACTTTACCAACTAGAAAACAGTCTTTCATATAGTTTATTTTTCCCTTCATCTTACAGACCCCACTGGATTCCAAAGTTACTTAGGTCAGACTTCCTCCATGATTGCCTTCAGTATGGTAGCTTCATACACTTGTAGTAGAGTTAGATTGTTGTGGCACATTCTGAATTCCATCTTGGAATTCTCTTTATTTATTAAATGATCTTTTCAAAATTTGCATACCTCAAGGTTCACTCTTTGAGTTAAAAAGTTCAATGTGTTTTGACAAAAATGGGTTTCACCATCCTAAAATATCCATTGTGTTTCAACATTCAACCCTACCATTCTCCTGAACCACTGGAAACCACTAATACTTTTACTGCCTCTATAGTTTTGCATTTTCCAGAATATTATGTAATCAAAATCATACAGTCTTTTGCCTTATCACACTAGCTTCTCTCTTTTAGCAATATGCATTTAAGAGTCACTCATTTTTTTTTTTACATTAATTAATTTATTTATTTATTTATTTATGGCTGCTTTGCTGCGCACGGGCTTTCTCTAGTTGCGGCAAGTGGGGGCTACTCTTTGTTGTGGTGCATGGTCTTCTCATTGCAGTGGAGGAGCACAGGCTCTAGGTGCACTTTCTTCAGTAGTTATGGCACGTGGGTTTCAGTAGTTGTGGCTTGCAGGCTCTAGAGCACAGGCACAGTAGTTGTGGCACACAGGCTTACTTGCTCCGTGGCATGTGGGATCTTCCTGGACCAAGGCTCAAACCCGTGTCCCCTGCACTGGCAGGAGATTCTTAACCCTCTGCCACCAGGGAAACCTAATTCATTCATTTTTATTGAATTGATAGCTCATTCGTTTTATTTTTTTTTATTTTTTTATTTTTTATTTTTTGGCGATACTTGGGCCTCTCACTGTTGTGGCCTCTCCTGTTGCAGAGCACAGGCTCCAGACGCACAGGCTCAGCGGCCATGGCTCATGGGCCCAGCCGCTCCACGGCATGTGGGATCTTCCTGGACCAGGGCACGAACCCGCGTCCCCTGCATCGGCAAGCGGACTCTCAACCACTGCGCCACCAGGGAAGCCCTCATTCATTTTGATTACTAAAAATATTCCATTATATAGACATACTATAGTTTGTTTATCTACACATCTAGAGGAGTGTATCTTAGTTGCTCCCAGGTTTTGGCAATTATAGGTAGGTCTGCTATAAATGTCTATGTGTGCATTTTTGTGTGGATATAAGTTTTTTAAATTAGTTGGGTAAATATCTAGGAGTACAATTACCGGAATGTATGATAAGACAATGTCTAGCTTTGTAAGAAATTGCACAGCTGTCTTCCAAATTGGGTGTATCATTTTACATTCCAACCAGCAATGAATGATATTTCTGTAGCTCTGCATCTTCCCCAAAAGCTGGTATTGTCAGCTTTTGGATTTTAGAAATTCTATTATGTACAGGAATCTCGTTTTCATTTGCAATTCTGTAATGACAAACGCTATTGGGCATCTTTTACATACTTATTTGTCATCTGTGTATCTTCTTTGCTGAGGTAACTGCTCAGATCAGTAGCCCATTTTTAATTCAATTGTCTTTTTTTAATGTTGAGCTTTAGGAATTCTTTTTATAATATTGATACAAGTTATTTACCTATATGCATTTTGCAAATATTTTCTCCCAGTCTGTGGATTATTTTTTCACTCTTAGTGTTTGACAGAATGGATTTTTTGATTCAATAAGGTCTAACTTATGAACTTTTTTCTTTCATTAATCATGACTTTGATATATCTAAAACTCATTGATAAACCCAAAGTCGCCTAGATTTTCTCCTATAATGTTTTCTTCTATGATTATAATTTGGTGTCTTACATCTAGACCTATGATCCATTATGTATCAATTATGGTGAAAGGTATGAGCTCTATGTCTAGGTTCACTGTTTTGCCCATGGTCATCCAATTGATCTAGTACTATTTATCAAAAAGACAATCTTTTCCTCACAGAATTGTCTTTGCTCCATTGTGAAAAATCAGCAGATTATATGTGTGTGGCTCTATTTATGGGTTCTCTATCCTATTTCATTGATCTCTGTGTCTATTCTGTAAATAACACTATGCTGTCACTATTTCAGTAACTTTGTAATAAATTATGAAATTGGGTAGTGTGTATACTTGAAGTTATTTTTATTCTCAAGTATTGTGCTTGCTATCCTAAGTTTTTTGTCTTTTCTCTAAACGGTAGAGTCAGTTTGTCTATATCCACAAAATAGTTTGCTGGGATTATTATTGCCATTACATGGATTCTACAGGACAAATTTGGAACAATTGACACCTTAAAACATTGAGATTTCAAATCCATAATCACGGGGTATCTCTCCATTTATTTAGATTAATGTTGATTTCTTTCATCAGAGTTTTATAGCTTTCAGCATAAAATCCTGTATGTGTTTTGTTAGATTTATATTTAGGTACTACTTTATTTTGGGCAGCTGTTTTAAATGTTATGTATTTTTATTTCAAGTTCCAATTGCTCACTATACTTATATAGGGAAGTAGCTGATTTTTGTACTAACAGAGTGTTCTGTGATCTTGATATACTAAACTGTCTATCATAAGAATGAATTAAAATGGAAGTAATCATGGATGATTATTTTATGCAAGTGAGTCAAAGTTATATCTCAATTATAACTCATCATTCCTCTCATTGTCTGCAAAGGAAAGGAAGCAAGTCATCAAACATCATTGAGTGAGCAACTCTTTCAGGCTGTCCTGAAAGTTTTATAGAAATAAAAATAAACAAAGTATTCTTATCAATATTACCAATAATCTCATAATTCTTTTTTAGTTATACTGCCATGTGCCAGGCATTATAGTTAGTATATGTTACTTAGCTCAGTTTTTACCATGACCTTACAACTTAATGCATAAGTCAAGAAACTAAAAGACACTGATGAAAGAAATCAAAGATGACAGAGATGGAAAGATATACCATATTCTTAGATTGGAAGAATCAATATTGTCAAAATGACTTTACTACCCAAGGCAATATACAGATTCAGTGCAATTCCTATCAAATTACCAGTGGCATTTTTCACAGAACTAGAACAAAAAAATTTTAATTTGTATGGAAACACAAAGGAGCTTGAATAGCCAAAGCAATACTGAGGAAGAAAAACAGACCTGGCGAAATTAGGCTCCTTGATTTCAGACCATACTACAAAGTTACAGTAATCAACACAGTCTGGTACTGGCACAAAAACAGAAATATAGATCAATAGAACAGGATAGAAAGTCCATAAATAAACCCACGCCCCTATGGTGAACTTATCTATGACAAAGGAGGCAAGAATATAGAATGGAGAAAAGACAGTCTCTTCAATAAGTGGTGCTGGAAAAACCGGAGAGCTACATGTAAAAGAATGAAATTAGAACACTCTCTAACACCATACACAAAAGTAAACTCAAAATGGATTAAAGACCTAAATGAAAGACTGGATACTATAAAATTCTTAGAGGAAAACATAGGCAGAACACTCTTTGATATAAATCACAGCAATATTTTTTTGGATCCACCTCCTAGATTAATAAAAATAAAAGCAATAATAAACAAACTGGATGTAATTAAACTTAAAAGCTTTTGCACAGCAAAGGAAACCATAAAATGAAAAGACAACACACAGAATGGGAGAAAATATTTGCAAATGAAGTGACTGACAAGGGATTAATCTCCAAAATACATAAACAGCTCATGCAGCTCAACATTTAAAAAAAAAATCAAAAAATGAGCAGAATATCTAAATAGGCATTTCTCCAAAGAAGACATACAGATGTCCAAGAGGCACACGAAAAGATGTTCAACGTCGCTAATTATTAGAGAAATGCAAATCAAATGAGATTTCACCTCACACCAGTCAGAATGAACATCATCAAAAAGTCTACAAACAGTAAATGCTGGAGAGGGTGTGGAGAAAAGGGAACCCTCCTACACCACTGATGGGAATGTAAATTGGTACAACCACTATAGAGAACAGTATGGAAGTTCCTTAAAAAACTAAAAAGAGAACTATCATATGATCCAGCAATCCCACTCCTGGGCATATATCCAGAGAAAACCATAATTCAAAAAGATACATGCATCCCAATGCTCACTGCAGCACTATTTACAATAACCAAGACATGGAAGCAACCTAAATGTCCATCGACTGAGGACTGGATAAAGAAGATATGGTACATATATACAATGGAATATTACTCAGCATAAAAAAGAATGAAATAATGCCATTTGCAGCAATGTGGATGGATCTAGAGATTACCATACTAAGTGAAGTAAGACAGAGACAAATATAATATGATATCACTTATATGTAGAATCTAAAAATATGATACAAATGAGCTTACTTACAAAACAGACATAGAAAACAAACTTATGGTTACCAAAGGGGAAAGATGGTAGAGGGAGGGATATATTAGGAGTTTGGGATTAACATATACACACTACTATATATAAAGTAGATCATCAACAAGGAACTACTGTATAGAACAGGGAACTCTACTCAATATTCTGTAATAACCTATATGGGAAAAGAATCTGAAAAATAATGGATATATATATATATATATGTATATATGGTACATATATATATTTATATATATATAACTGA
>RJWK010019029.1:0-32763 GCA_004363435.1 Platanista minor | reverse complement strand
GAATAATGTTAGATAAAATAAAATAAGGTTATTAAAATTAAAAATTAAGATAGAAAAAATTTTTTTAAAAGTTAAAAAAAAACCAAAAAAAAAACACCAAAAAACCCCAAAACAGGCAGGTAGAACCCTAGGACAAATGGTGAAAGCAAAGCTATACAGACAAAATCTCACACAGAAGAATACACATACACACTCATAAAAAGAGGAAAAGGGGAAAAAAAATAAATAATTCTTGCTCTCAAAGTCCACCTCCTCAATTTGGGATGATTCGTTGTCTATTCATGTATTCCACAGATGCAGGGTACATCAAGTTGATTGTGGGGATTTAATCTGCTGCTCCTGAGGGAGCTGGGAGAGATTTCCCTTTGTCTTCTTTGTTCGCACATCTCCCGGGGCTCAGCTTTGCATTTGGCCCTGCCTCTGCTTGTAGGTCGCCGGAGGGTGTCTGTTCTTTGCATAGACAGGACTGGGTTAAATGAGCCGCTGACTCGGGGGCTCTGGCTCACTCAGGCCGGGGGGGAGGGAGGGGCACGGAGTGCACGGTGAGCCTGCGGCAGCAGGGGCTGGCAGGACGTTGCACCAGCCTGAGGTGCGCTGTGTTTTCTCCCGGGGAATCCGTCCCGGGATCACGGGACCCTGGCATTGGCAGGCTGCACAGGCTCTGGGAGGGGAGGTGTGGAGAGTGTCCTGTGCTCACACACAGGCTTCTTGCTGGTGGCAGCAGCTGCCCTAGTGCCTCAGGCCCGTCTCTGGGGTCCGTGCTGGTAGCCGCGGCTCATGCCCGTCTCTGGAGCTCCTTTAAGCAGTGTTCCCAATCCCCTCTCCTCGCGCACCAGGAAACAAAGAGGGAAGAAAAAGTCTTTTGCCTCTTCGGCAGGTGCAGACTTTTCCCGGACTCCCTCCCGGCTAGCCGTGGTGCACTAGCCCCCAGCAGGCTGTGTTCATGCCGCCAACCCCAGTCCTCTTCCTGTACTCCAACCGAAGCCTGAGCCTCAGCTCCCAGCCCAGCCCTCACCGGCGGGGGAACAGACATGCCTTTTGGACTGGTGAGTGCCGGTCTGTGCCCATCCTCCATGCGGGAATCTCTCCGCTTTGCCCTCAGCGTCCCTGTGACTGCACTCTCCTCTGCGACCCCAAAGCTTCCCCTCTCCGCCACCCGCAGTCTCTGCCTGCGAAGGGGCTTCTCAGTGTGTGGAAACCTTTCCTGCTTCACAGTTCCCTCCCACTGGTGCCAGTCCCGTCCCTATCCTTCTGTCTCTGTTTTTTCTTGTTTCGTTTGTCATACCCAGGTACGTGGGGAGTTTCTTGCCTTTTGGGAGGTCTGAGGTCTTCTGCCAGCGTTCAGTAGGTGTTCTGTAGGAGTTGTTCCACGGGTAGATGTATTTCTTGTTTATCTGTGGGGAGGAAGGTAATCTCCGCGTCTTACTCTTCTGCCATCTTGTGTCTGATCATACGGATTTGCTTCTTCAGTTTGTTGATATGGTGTATCACATTGATTGATTTGCATATAGTGAAGAATCCTTGCATCCGTGGGATAAATCCCACTTGATCATGGTGTATGATCCTTTAAATGTGTTGTGGGTTTCTGTTTGCTAGTATTTTGTTGAGGATTTTTGCATCTATATTCATCAGTGATATTGGTCTGTAATTTTCTTTTTTTGTAGTAACTTTGTGTGGTTTTGGTATCAGGGTGATGGTGGCCTCATGGATAGAGTTTGGGAGTGTTCCTTCCTCTGCAATTTTTTGGAAGAGTTTGAGAAGGATCGGTGTTAGCTCTTTTCCAAATGTTTGGTAGATTTCTCCTGTGATGCTATCTAGTCCTGGACTTTTGTTTGTTGGAAGATTTTTAATCACAGTTTCAATTTCGTTACTTGTGATTGGTCTGTTCATATTTTCTATTTCTTCCTGGTTCAGTCTTGGAAAGTTATACCTTTCTAAGAACTTGTCCATTTCTTCCATGTTTTATATTTTACTGGCATAGAGTTGCTTGTAGTAGTCTCTTAGGATTCTTTGTATTTCTTCGGTGTCTGTTGTAACTTCCCCATTTTCATTTCTAATTTTATTGATTTGAACCTCTCACTCTTTTTCTTTTTTTTTTTTTTTGCGGTACATGGTCCTCTCACTGTTGTGGCCTCTCCTGTTGTGGAGCACAGGCTCCAGACGTGCAGGCTCAGTAGCCATGGCTCACGGGCTCAGCCACTCTGCGGCATGTGGGATCTTCCTGGACCGGGGCATGAACCCGTGTCCCCTGCATCGACAGGCGGACTCTCAACCACTGAGCCCCCAGGGAAGCCCATCCCTCTTTTTCTTGATGAATCTGGCTGATGGTTTATCAATTTTGTTTATCTTTTCAAAGAACCAGCTTTTAGTTTTTTTGATCTTTTCTATTGTTTTCTTTGTTTCTATTTCATTTATTTCTGCTCTGATCTTCATGATTTCTTTCCTTCTGCTAACTTTGGGTTTTGTTTGTTCTTCCTTCTCTACTTCCTTTAGGTGTAAAGTAGATTGTTTATTTGAGATTTTTCTTCTTTCTTGAGGTAGGCTGTATGGCTATAAATTTCCCTCTTAGAACTGCTTTTGCTGCATCCCATAGGTTTTAGATCATCGTGTTTTTATTGTCATTTGTCTCTAGGTATTTTTTGATTTCCTCTTTTATTTCTTCAGTGATCTCTTGGTTATTTAGGAACGTGTTGTTTAGCCTCCATATGTTTGTGTATTTTATGTTTTTTTCCCCCTGTAATTGATTTCTAATCTCATAACATTGTGGTCAGAAAATGTGCTTGGTATGATTTCAATTTTCTTAGATTTACTGAGGCTTGATTTTTGACCCAAGATGTGATCTCTCCTGGAGAATGTTCCATGCACACTTGAGAAGAAAGTGTAATCTGCAGGTTTGGATGGAATGTCCAATAAATATTAATTAAATCTATATGGTCTATTGTGTCATATAAAGCTTCTGTTTCATTATTTATTTTCATTTTGGATGATCTGTCCATTGGTGTAAGTTAAAGTGCCCCACTCTTATTGTGTTACTGTCGATTTCCTCTTTTAGAGCTCTTAGCAGTTGCCTTATGTATTGATGTGCTCCCATGTTGGGTGCATATATAATTATAAATGCTATATCTTCTCCTTTTATTGATCCCTTGACCATTATGTAGTGTCGCTCCTTGTCTCTTGTAACATTCTGTATTTTAAAGTCTATTTTACCTGATATGAGTATTGCTACTCCAGCTCTCTTTTGACTTCCATTTGCATGGAATAACTTTTTCCAACACTTCTCTTTCAGTGTGTATGTGTCCCTAAGTCTAAAGTGGTTCTCTTTTAGACAGCATATATATGGGTCTTTTTTTTTTTTTATCCATTCAGCAAGCCTGCGTCATTTGGTTGGAGCATTTAATCAATTCACATTTAAGTTAATTATTGATATGTATGTTCCTATTTCCATTTTCTCAATTGTTTTGGGTTTGTTTTTGTAGGTCCTTTTCTTCTCTTGTGTTTCCCACTTAGAGACGTTTCTTTAGCATTTGTTGTAGAGCTGGTTTGGTGGTGCTGATTTCTCTTAGTTTTTGCTTGTCTGTAAGGCTTTTGATTGCTCCATGGAATCTGAATGAGATTCTTGCCTGGTAGAGTCATCTTGGTTGTACGTTCTTCCCTTTCATCTCTTTAAGCATATCATCACAGTCCCTTCTGGCTTGTAGGGTTTCTGCTGAGAAATCAGCTGTTAACCTTATGGGAGTTCCTTTGTACATTATTTGTCATTTTTTCCTTGCTGCTTTCAATAATTTTTCTTTGTCTTTAATTTTTGCCAATTTATTACTATGTGTCTTGGTGTGTTTCTCCTTAGGTTTACCCTGTATGGGACTCTCTGCGCTTCCTGGACTTGGGTGGCTATTTCATTTCCTATGTTAAGGAATTTTTCAACTATAATCTCTTCAAATATTTTCTCTGGTCCTTTCTCTCTCTCTTCTCCTTCTGGGACCAGTATAATGCAAATGTTGTGTTTAATGTTGTCCCAGAGATCTCTTAGGCTGTCTTCATTTCTTTTTATTCTTTTTTCTTTTTTCTGTTCCACAGCAGTGAATTCCACCATTCTGTCTTCCAGGTCTCTTTTCTGTTCTTCTACCTCAGTTATTCTGCTATTGATTCTTTCTAGTGTATTTTTCATTTCAGTTATTGTATTGTCCATCTCTGTTTGTTTGTTCTTTAATTCTTCTAGGTCTTTGTTAAACATTTCTTGCATCTTCTCAATCATTGTCTCCATTCTTTTTCCGAGGTCCTGGATCATCTTCACTATCATTATTCTGAATTCTTTTTCTGGTAGGTTGCCTATCTCCACTTCATTTTGTTGTTTTTCTGGGGTTTTATCTTGTTCCTTCATCTGGTACATAGCCCTCTGCCTTTTCATCTTGTCTATCATTTTGTAAATGTGGCTTTTGTTCCACATCCTGCAGAATTGTAGTTCTTCTTGCTTCTGCTGTCTGCTCTTTGTTGGATGAGGCTATCTAAGAGGCTTGTGCAAGTTTTCTGATGGGAAGACCTGGTGGTGGGTAGAGCTGGCTGTTGCTTTGGTGGTCAGAGCTCAGTAAAACTTTAATCCGCTTGACTGCTGATGGGTGGGGCTGGGTTCCCTCCCTCTTGGTTGTTTGGCCTGAGGCAACCCAACACTGGAGTCTACCCAGATTCTTTGGTGAGGCTTATGGGGGATTCTGGGGTGGCTCACACCAAGGAGTGCTTCCCAGAACTTCTGCTGCCAGTGTTCTTGTCCTCACAGTGAGACAGAATCAGCCCCCACCTGTGCAGGAGACCCTCCAACACTAGCAGTTAGGTCTGGTTCAGTCTCCTATGGGATCACTGCTCCTTCCCCTGGGTCCCGATGAACACCCTACTTTGTGTATGCCCTCCAAGTGTGGAGTCTCTGTTTTCCCCAGTCCTGTTGAAGTCCTGCAGTCGAATCCCGCTAGCCTTCAAAGTCTGATTCTCTAGGAACTCCTCCACCTGTTGCAGGACCCCCAGTTTCAGAAGCCTGATGTGCAGCTCAGAACATTACTTCAGTCAGTGGACTTCTGTGGTATAAGTGTTCTCCAGTTTGTGAGTCACCCACCCAGCAGTTATGGGATATGATTTTATTGTGATTGCACCCCTCCCCTCCTACCATCCCATTGTGGCTTCTCCTTTGTGTTTTGATATGGGGTGTCTGTTTTGGTGAGTTCCAGTGTCTTCCTGTCGATGACTGTTCGGCAGTTAGTTGTGATTCCAGTGTTCTCGCAAGAGGGAGTGAGAGCATGTCCTTCTACTCTGCCATCTTGAGGAAAATATATTCTTTGTTTTAAAGTCTCCTTTGCCTGTATTAATTGAATCATACAAGTTTTCTTTTGAATAGTGTTTTAATAGTATATGTATTTTCATTTTTTCTTTTAACTCATCTGTGTCATTATACTTAAGATATGTTTCTTGTAATCAGTATGTAGTTGGGTTTTTAAAAAATCCATTCTGAAGATCTGTGCCTTCTATTTGAAGTGTTTATTGTATTAAAATTTAGTATACTTATGGATCTGTCTGGGTTTAAGTCCATCCCTCTGTTTTAGTTTCCTATTTGTCATTCTTTCCCCCCCGCTCATATTCAGGTTTTAATTTATTTTCACCAGTCATCACTCTGAGACTTCCAGTTTTAGAACTATGTTTTATATGTTCCAAGCTCTTTGCCCCTGTAGTTATGATAAATATCACAGAAGAGTCACTGAACCACTGGGCAACTAAGCCCAGGTTCTTGGTAGGCATTTTTCCTCTTATATTTCTATCAAAATGTAACTTGTGCCTATATTTTGTTCTGTGACAATGGTCAGTTTTTATGGTCCTCTTTTACCAGTCTGGTAGCTTTATACTGGACCCCTATTTTTAAAAAAAATCTTTATTGGAGTATAATTTCTTTATAATGTTGTTAGTTTCTGCTGTACAACAAAGTGAATCAGCTATATGTATACGTATATCCCCGTATCCCCTCCCTCCCACCCTTCCTATCCCACGCCTCTAGGTGGTCACAAAGCACCAAGCTGATCTCTCTGTGCTATGCAGCAGCTTCCCACTAGCTGTCTATTTTACATTTGGTAGTGTATATATGTCAATGCTACTCTCTCACTTTGTCCCAGCTTCCCCTTCTCCATCTGTGTCCTCAAGTCTGTTCTCTGTCTGCAACTTTATTCCTGCCCTGCCGCTAGGTTCACCAGTACCATTTTTTAGATTCCATATTTGTGCGTTAGCATATGGTATTTCTCTTTCTGACTTACTTCACTCTGTATGACAGACTCTACATCCATCCACCTCATTACAAATCACTAAATGCTGTTCCTTTTTATGGCAGAGTAATATTCCATTATATATATGTGCCACATCTTCTTTACCTATTCATCTGTCGATGGGCATTTAGGTTGCTTCTATGTCCTGACTACTGTAAATAGTGCTGCAAAGAGCATTGTGGTACATGTATCTTTTTGAATTATGTTTTTTTTTCAGGGTATATGCCCAGTAGTGGGATTGCTGGGTCATATGGTAGTTCTATTTTTAGTTTTTTGAGGAACCTCCATACTGTTCTCCATAGTGGCTCTATCAATTTACATTCCACCAACTGTGCAGGAGGCTCCGTTTTATCCACACCCTCTCCAGCATTTATTGTTTGTAGATATTTTGATGATGGCCATTTTGACCAGTGTGAGGTGATACCTGATTGTAGTTTTGATTTGCATTTCTCTGATGATTAGTGATGTTGAGCATCTTTTCATATGCCTCTTGGCCATCTGTATATCTTCTTTGGAGAAATGTCTATTTAGGTCTTCCACCCATTTTTGGATTGGGTTGTTTGTTTTTTTGATATTGAGCTGCATGAGCTTCTTGTAGATTTTGGAGATTAATCCTTTGTCAGTTGCTTCTTTTGCAAATATTTTCTCCCATTCTGAGGGTTGTCTTTTCATCTTGTTTATGGTTTCCCTTGCTGTGCAAAAGCTTTTAAGTTTCATTAGGTCCCATTTGTTTATTTTTGAATTTATTTCCATTACTCTAGGAGGTAGGTTAAAAAAGATCTTGCTGTGATTTTTGTCAAAGAGTGTTCTGCCTATGTTTTCCCTTAAGAGTTTTATAGTGTCTAACCTTACATTTAGGTCTTTCATCCATTTTGAGTCTATTTTTGTGTATGGTGTTAGGAAGTGTTGTAATTTAATTCTTTTACATGTAGCTGTCCAGTTTTCCCAGCACCACTTATTGAAGAGGCTGTCTTTTCTCCACTGTGTATTCTTGACTCCTTTATCAAAAATAAGGTTACCATATGTGTGTTGGTTTATCTCTGGGCTTTTTGTTCTGTTCCATTGATCTATATTTCTGTTTTTGTGCCAGTACCATACTGTCTTGAGTACTGTAGCTCTGTAGTATAGTCTGAAGTCAGGGAACCTGATTCCTCCAGCTCTGTTTTTCTTTCTCAAGATTGCTTTGGCTATTGGGGGTCTTTTGTGTTTCCAAACAAATTGTAAAGTTTTTTGTTCTAGTTCTGTGAAAAATGCCATTGGTCATTTGATAGGGATTGCATTGAATCTGTAGTTGCTTTGACTAGTATAGTCTTTTTCACAGTGTTGACTCTTCTAGTCCAAGAGCATGGTATATCTTTCCATCTGTTTGTTTCGTCTTTGGTTTCTTTCATCAGTGTCTTATAGTTTTCTGAATACAGGTCTTTTGTCTCCTCAGGTAGGTTTATTCCTAGGTATTTTATTCTTTTTGTTGCAATGGTAAATTGGAGTGTTTCTTTAATTTCTCTTTCTGATTTTTCTTTGTTAGTGTATAGGAATGTAAGAGATTTCTGTGCATTAATTTTGTATCCTGCTACTTTGCCAAATTCATTGATTAGCTCTAGCAATTTTCTGATTTCATCTTTAGGATTTTCTATGTATAGTATCATGTCATCTGCAGACAGTGACAGTTTTACTTCTTCTTTTTCAATTTGTATTCTTTTATTTCTTTTTCTTCTCTGATTGCAGACACTAAAATTTCCAAAACTATGCTGAATAATAGTGGTGAGAGTGGGCACCCTTGTCTTGTTCCCTATCTTAGAGCAAATGCTTTCTCTTTTTCACCATTGAGAATGATGTTGGCTGTGGGTTTGTCATATATGGCTTTTATTATGTTGAGGTAGGTTCCCTCTATGCCCACTTTCTGTAGAGTTTTTATCATAAATGTGTGTTGAATTTTGTGAAAAGCTTTTTCTGCATCTATTGAGATGATCATATGGATTTTGTCCTTCAGTTCATAAATATGGTATATCACATTGATTACTTTGCATAGTTTGATGAATCCTTGCATTCCTGGGATAAGTCCCACTTGATCATAGTGTATGACCCTTTTAATGTGTTATTGGATTCTGTTTGCTAGTATTTTGTTGAGGATTTTTACATCTATATTCATTAGGGATATTGGCCTGTAATTTTCTTTTTTTGTGACGTCTTTGTCTCGTTTTGGTGTCAGGGTGGTGGTGGTCTCATAGAATGAGTTTGGGAGTGTTCCTCTCTCTGCTATATTTTGGAAGAATTTGAGAAGGATGGGTGTTAGCTCTTCTCTAAATGTTTGATAGAATTCACCAGTGATACCATCTGGTCCTGGGCTTTTGTTTGTTGGAAGATTTTTAATCACAGTGACAATTTCAGTGCTTGTGTTTGGCCTATTCATGTTTTCTATTCCTCATTCTGTCTTGGAAGGTTGTCCTTATCTAAGAATTTGTGCATTTCTTCCATGTTGCCTGTTTTATTGGCATATAGTTCCTTCTAGTAGTCTCTCATGATCCTTTGTATTTCTGTGGTGTAAGTTCTCACTTCTCCTTTTTCATTTCTAATTCTGTTTATTTGAGTCTTCTCCCTTTTTTTCTTGATTAGTCTGGCTAATGGTTTATTAATTTTTTTTATTTTCTCAAAGAATGGACCCAATTTTAAGTAATGAATTTGGCTCTGGAACCTCACCATGTTTGGGAGTAATTTTAGTTCCAGTTTCCTTCAGGAGTTAAATTCCATTGCTTACTTTCAGATGTGGAATGCAAGAAGTTACCTTTACCTCTACCTACTGCTTTTTATTTTTGTTACTTTCCAGGTATATAAAGGTATTAATTTTGTATTTTAGTAAGGTTACATATTTGTAATGTTTCTTTTAAAATTTTTTCAACTCTTTTTGGAATATCAGTAGCAGCTGGCTGAATATGTGTATGTTTGCTGTGCATGTGCATGAATGTGAGCCTATGTGCATATGTGTATGTGTGCATGTGTGTGTGAGTGTATGTAGTTCACAGGGAATTTACCATGCAATCTTGATTGGACATCTTTTTTCTTTATTTATAAGATAGGGAAAATAATATTTCACTTATAAGTTCATTGCAAGCTTTAAATGATGTAAGGTATGTAGCATGCTTGGCAAGATGCCTGGCATATAAAAAGACTCAGTAAATATTATGGAGCATTTTACTATGAAATAGAGTTACTCAGTTCTTGTAAAATGGTAGATAAGAGCATGAGGAGATAAAAATTGCATCAGGTCCTGAAAAGTGCGTTTGAATATATGTTTTTAGACAACCTCTTTCTGAGGCTAGAAAGTGGGGTGGGGGGTTCTCACTTTGGTCTATGAATATTTTTGGAAGAGAATTAATCTCCTGGACATCCATTAGTGAAAAGCAGTTTTGGGAGACAATTCTCCATGATATTTTGTGTTTCTACTCATTTGTAAAGTTAGTCACTGGATGCCCTTTATTTTGATATTTTCAAGGATGTTTGTTCAGCGTCCAGTGAACAGTTCTACAAACTGCTATCTATTATCAGCTCAATTTAGATAGAGAATTTCTGCATTCTCCTTGATTAATTTTTCATGTACTTCACCATCAAAAGGGAACTCTAATATTTCAGGCCTTCACAGGTCCCATCAAATGGTAGAAATAAAACAGTATCCTTAGGGACTGCCAGTATTAAGCTCAAAGGCATATGCTACCTGGCCTGGCAGCAGAATTCTTGTCAGTATTATATTACCCGTCTAAGCACTATGGTCTCTTCTGAGCATGCCCTTTAGTGGAAGTAAAGCTTAGGGGACATCAAAACATATTATTTCCCCAGAGTAGGAATCTTGTTTCCCTAAGATTTCTCTTGTAATTCCCTTTACTTCCCCAAACTCCTGTACATCTGCAGATGTTCTGTAGATATAGGGTTGTAGTGGACATTGGTATTCGTTCACCAACATCCATTTCATGCTTCCTCAAAACTGTGGAACTGCCATGTGGTTTGGTTGGGATTACACTAAGCTGCTTCTCACCCTGTAACCTTCATCTTCTCCTAAATACACCATATATATTTCTGAGTTAGAGAAGAAGGGTAATGAATTTTCAGAACAACATATATGTTAAAAATTTTTTTGGTAAATCTTGGGCAATGCCAAATTGCTTTTTCTGCTTTAGTCACAGCTTTTCAGATCTCTTTGATTTGATCCATCTAGAAGCTCAGAATTCTAAGAAACACTCTCCTCTTTTTTAATACATTTTATTGTGACAAAAGCTCTCAGAACTGTCCCTTGTGTGCAGCTGTCTCCTATTTGAAACATTTGCTTGATAGTATATTTCTACCTCTGTTTCAGCAATAATTTCATAGGAACATTAGTTGTCCATTCTCCATTCTCACTCTCTTTGACAACCCTCCCTCCAGCATTGACTCGTTGGTGGTGAGAGGTACTATGAAGAGCCACTGACAGGCAGTTGATGGATTATTTCTTTTGCTCTCACCTTACAATGATCATTGAACTTGTTTTCCTAGGTGAAAGTGGAGCTGCCTCTCCAAGCATTTAAGTTGTCTTAAACAAACAAATGTAGAGGCTGGAATTTCCACGTGGCACAGTGTTTCACATTTATTGCATCTGGGGTTTGAGAAAAATCACACGTGAAAGCAATATGAAACGAGTTTTACAGAACTGGTAGGGATTTAGTATTGTATAGAGAATGCAAGTAAGCTACAAATACAAATACAAGTACAATACAAATACAAGTAAACTACTGAGAAATCAAAAGTAAGTGTAAGAAAAAATTATATGGTGGAATAGGGAGGAGAAATGAAAATAAGAAGTAAATAAGGCCTTTCTTTTAAGTATGATAAAAAACAACTATGTTTTATAAACACAGATTCTTCTTAGGACCTCCATTTGGACAGTGAGGAGAGTCAGAATTCTGCTTTCCAATTATAAAATGTATTTTGCTTTTATTTCTCTAGAGTACTTTTTGTTCCTTTACAATAATATTTTAGAAACATAATTTTAGAAGGAATTTACTCTTGATTTTTACCTATGTGATGAACGCCCTTAAAGATGTTAACGCATTGCTGTTGTTGTTGAGCCTGAAAGTGTGTCTCTCAAAGTTGATAGGCTACACTTAGGAAACAGATGATACAAAGAAGCTGGCACACAACAGTAGAAGGTAAATCAACATAACCACTATACATTTTCTGACCCAGATACTAAATGGTAACTGGTTTACTTAAGAGACAACTCTCTAGTCATTTTTTTTTTTAATGTTTATTTTTTCAAAGAAAAACGGCAATAGCCAATTGGAAACCTACTTGGTCTTCAACTCCAATTTTGTTTTCTTTAAATTTAGAAGTGACTTACTGATTTACTATTTTAAACAAACCCCCCCTTTCCCCTTTAAATGTTTACCATCTACTCGTGCTGAATCCTTCCAAGGAGATTGCTCCAGCGTATATCTCCAGGTCCTCGCTTTGCTCCTTTCACCAAAAAATGCAAAACACAATTCCATCGTGCATCTTAAGGGCTCCAATCGTCAAAAATAGGAAAAAAAAAAACTTTGGAATAGCTAATTAAGTTGAATAAGAAAAAAAAAAAAAATCCACACGAATGCGGTTTGGTTGGGGCAGGAATCCACTCCTATGTTCCTGGTAATCCGATCCCGCTCCATGAATCCTTGTAATTCATCCTCCCTATCCTATCCACATTATGATTTGAATCCAATGATCCAGCTCCAAGGATTGGGATCCAGTGAGCCCTCTCCAATCCAAACCTTTATAACCAGCAAAACCAAAAAAGAGGAGGCAAAATGTTAGATACTGTAATCAAAAAAGGTTTCTGGGGAATGATGAGTTACGTCTGTCATCAGTTTAACAGATGTACATCAATAACTATCAAGTTCCCCAAAACAAGTTTCTGAATGGTGTTCAGATAAATTTTAGAAACTTAATCATAATAGAGACTAATTGGAAGAAGCATTTTATATTTACACTTCAACTGATAATGCCAACACTTGTTACTGTACAGCGTATTACAGGTTTTGTGGTTGCAAAAAGTTATGTAGTTGAGAAGTTTACTGGTATTGCTACCCACCTAAGTCTAAACTAAATCTAATGCTCCCATCTGTAATTTAATTAGTAAATTAAAGTGTTCTAAAAATATGAGTCAATTATGAATATTAGTTTAAAGGGGAAGGTGAGACTTAAAAGTATTCCCAACTAGATTATCTACACCAATACGTTGGAACTCTATATTTTGCTTTCATTTTGTCTTAAAAAAAATGAAGTAGCAACGCTATATCAGTCACACAGAGGACATGAAGATTTAGCAGTATTGATATTATACTCTATCCAGTTGGAATTAAAGACACCCTGTACCCACATGTATACCAACAGCAGGTCACACATTAACAGTTGTAACTAAGCATTGTGACAAATTAGCCAGTTCTTCCCACATTAGTCCCTATTAAAACAAAAAAGGATAGGGAGCAAAATAAATTGTTATAAAATGGGCAACATAATTTTGTCACAATTGCCAAGGTTTAAAGAGCAGAGCAATTGTAGCTAAAGGTAACTGCATAAAATGTTTGCAAGTGTTTTAAGGTAGATGTATAATCATTTTAAACACTTGCCTTTTAGTATAAGGTCAATACTGCCAATTTCATCTGTGACAATAGCACTTGGAGTCATACCATTGCCTCCATTATTGATCTGATCCTCCTCAATCCTCCTTTTGACAATCCTAAAATGATTGAAATGTGCTCCACAATCCTTAATCCAAAGCATTCTTAATCCATCTCTTCAGATATGTCTATAGAAAGACACATGAAAAGCAAGATAAACATAAGAACTTCCCCAGGTAAGATAACCACAAACACCCCCAACAACCCAGTTCACGCAAACCAGAGCAGAATAGACATTTACATAATATCACAGTCTGAAGAGCATGGAGAGTTAACTAAATTTAAACAATCCTGTCTATGACATCACTTAAAATACAATTTATCAGACATGAGGGGAATGTAGATGTTAGGAGCAACGGGATATTACACAATAATGCAATTCAACACTTTAGCCCATTCTGAACTTGAATTAAAAAAATGAAAAGATTGTACTGAATAAAGGAAAACTGTATACAACATGGGTTCTACAAAAAGCGTCACCAATCATCTTATGTACGAGAGCGAGATCTGCTATGACGGGGAGAATAGCGTGGTGATCCTCTGCTTCTCCTTGGGGAATAACTGCGACTCCTGCTGTTGCTTCTGCTACGACTACGGCTTCGAGATCGAGATCTTCCATAACTTGGACTTCTGGGCCCATCAACTTTAACCCGGATGTGGGCAGTTTCTCCCTCATGAGATCTAATCTTAGTGTTATCCAGTTTTCGAACTGCATAGGTCATATCTTCTTTCCGTACAAACTCCACGACACCAGTGCCATCTCGGTAAACATCAGCATAACATACATCACCTGCTTCATGCATGTGATCCTTCAAATCTTGCCAGCTTCCACTTGGAGGCAGTCCAGAGACAACCACTCTGTTTTCAGAATGCCTGGACAGGGGAACCATAGCGGCCTCGGGGAGCCCCGCCACCTCCACCCCCGCCGCCGCCTCGGCCTGTACCACGGCCGCTTTGAGGAAACTCCACCCGCAGACGGTATCCATCGTAATCATAGCCGTCGTGACCATACACCGCGCCTTCCGCATCCCGCGGGTCCTTGAGCTCAACGAAGGCGAAGGGCGGTCCTCCGTGGCGGTTCTTCAGATTGATGTCGCGGATAGCACCGTATTTGTAGAACACGTCCTCAATGTCCTTGGTTCGGATGTCTGGAGGTAAGTTCCCCACGTAGATGCGGCAGTCGTTGTTCCCTGCCGGCCCACGAATCACACCACCTCCCAACATGGCGGTGACGAAAGGCGCGGACTCGAGAACAGGTCTTCCCACCTAGCCTAGCAAACAGCAGAGTGAGCCCACAGCTACACCACGTCTCCCGTGGCCCCTCCAAAATGCTCTAGTCATTTTTATCAATTTTCTGAATGATGACACACACATAAATTGCACCTGTTCTTATTTATTGATACTAGCAGAAGAATAAATGTCAGTTTGTAAAAAAAAAATGTCCAAGCAAGTCCCCCCTTTCTGAAGATCTTATTGCATAGTGATTACAAATACATATTTAAAGTTTGATGACCTTGAAGTAATTCTTGGTAAGATTAGCAAGGCGGAGGAAGGCTGCCAAAAAAATAGACATTATGAGGAGATTTATAGGCACCTAGGGAAGAAAATTCTTGGCACTTTTAGTCAAACAGTTATACAGAACCAAGAAACAAAAAAACTGTCTGTAGTAAATAGTGTGTTCAAAATTTAACATTCCAAAAAGGAGCAAAAGGACCTTGTGAATGGAGGAGAAAGATTGAAGGAAAATTAAATTGTAATAGAATATGAACAGATTTTGAGAATGTTGGCTTGCAATTTCCATTCTTATACATTATGAAGTTAACATTTTATGGCAATAGAGCTAATTTTAGTTTTTAAGAAGATGTTTCCTCTCTTCTGAAAGTAAATATTTATTTTGTAAAATTAGAATTTGAAACACTGGTAAAATAACAATAAAGTCCGAGCCTTAACAATATCTGATGATGTGGGAATCCTGAGTTGACCCTAGGGGAGAATTAACCCCTGAGAAATAGCAATAACTAGGAAGATCAGGAAAATCTGCAAGCCAGTGTAGGTTAGGGCTGCAGAATAATGGAGTAGGACCTTGAGTAGGAAAGTGACCTTGAGCCCGAGTATTCAGGTTGGAGTGAAAACTCTGTTAATTACTCAGTATATGTACTTTAGAAAAGTCCATTAACATACATGAGTCTCAGGTTCATCATGCATGAATGTGATTATTATATTGCCTTTCCCACTTGTGAAGACTATGGATAAAGTTAATTTTTAATTTCCATCAGGGACTACAGTTCATTGCTCCTAGGCCTTTTTAACCATCCCTCATATGTTGACGTCCTTTCTTTCTTATTCAGAAAAATTCTGTGACCTGTCATTATAATGACTCCCTTTCATATGCTCTCAACTCCTTTCCTCCTTTTTTTTTTTTTTTGCGGTACGCGGGCCCCTCACTGTTGTGGTCTCTCCCGTTGCAGAGCACAGGCTCCGGAAGCGCAGGCTCAGCGGCCATGGCTCACGGGCCCAGCCGCTCCGCAGCATGTGGGATCCTCCCGGACCGGGGCACGAACTCGTGTCCTCTGCATCGGCAGGCGGACTCTCAACCACTGCGCCACCAGGGAAGCCCTCTATTTCATTTTTATTGCTTAGACATCTCTCTCTCTCCCTCTCTGTATCATCTACTTATTTTGGTGTTTGAGAATTTCCTTTATGGTTTTGGTACTTCAGCTCTATTATAAGTTTTTTAAAAAATCATATTTTATTCTGAATTTATAATTTTTTAGTACTGAGATTTTTTTTTTTTAGGGAATATAGTTCTCAATATTACCCCAAGTAGAAATATTTCTTAAAGAGTTAATTTTTGTTTTCTGTAACATTTTTTTATACATAGCAATTATTTCTATGTTTCATCTCATGAAATACCTTTCATGTCTATCATTTGTGTTTGATTGCCTGTCTTCCCTTTTCCATGATTCTTTTGTGTGAGTTGCTAAATCCCATTATCCATCTTACTTATTACCTTTCTACAGTGATTTTTCAAATTCCTTTCTTTGTCTCTTTCAGCTTATCTTTTCTGTGTTGCCCATTTGCCTTTCCCTCAAACTCTTGTATGTAATCTCATCATATCTCCCTCCCTCCCTCTCTCTCTCTCTTTCACTCAATGGAATTTGCATTTTCTTTTATGTTGTGTTGCTGAAAAATAATTGCAGGTTGATTCTCTTTGAGGTCCATCACTCTTTCCTTGGAAATCTTTTGAATCTTTTCTTTGGAACCCAAGTAGTAAGGTAAGCTTCTATTAGCCATTTGGTCATCTTTGGCAAGTGGAGATGAAAGTATAGGAAGCTGGCAGCACAAGTCATTGCTGTAATAAGACTCTGCTTTTACAGGCTTATATTTGTATTTATTAATTCATTTATTTTTACTCTGCCTCTGGGCACATGATCTGCTAAAATGCAGGATTATTCTATTCCATTGAGGGAATACATTTCATCATTGTTCTCCCAAGTCACAGTGTCTCGGCTATTTTAGAAAAATTCTGATTAGGAAATACATTCAATATACAGACTTTCTTTTTGGTGAACATGGGAGACACTGCTAGTTACTTACTCAGTATTTGTTTAGCCATTCACTCATTAACAGAACTTTGATTCTATTCAGAGGGGCAATAGGTCCAGATAAATGCCCTTTCTCCCAGCCTCTCTTGCAGCTAGTGGTTGCCATATGCCACATTAGGTTGAATCATATGCTATAGTTTTTTTGTATGTAAGCATAATTGATTATGAGCAATAATTATGTGACCAAACCTAATATTTTTTTATATCTGTAGTGGAATATAATTGCTTTACAATGTTGTGTTAGTTTCTGCTGTACAATAAAGTGAATTAGCTATATGTATACATATATCCCCATATCCACTCCCTCTTGAGCCTCCTTCCTACCCTACCAACCCCACTCCCCTAGGTTGTCACAAAGCATCGAGCTGATCTCCCTGTGCTATGCAGCAGCTTCCCACTAGCCATCCATTTTACATTTGGTAGTGTATATATGTCAATACTACTGTCTCACTTTGTCCCAGCTTCGCCTTCCCACTCTGTGTTCTCAAGTCCGTTCTCTACGTCTGCATCTTTATTCCTGCCCTGCCACTAAGTTCAATACCACTGTTTTTCCATGTATATGTGTTAGCATATGGTATTTGTTTTTCTCTTTCTGACTTACTTCACTCTGCATGACAGTCTCTAGGTCCATCCATCTCATGACTAACAACTCAATTTCATTCCTTTTTATGGCTGAGTAATATTCCATTGTATATACGTGTCACATCTTCTTTATCCATTCACCTGTCGATGGACATTTAGGTTGCTTCCATGACCTGGCTATTGTAAATAGTGCTTCAATGAATATTATGGTACATGTATCTTTTTGAATTATGGTTTTCTCAGGGTATACGCCCAGTAGTGGGATTGCTGGGTCATATGGTAGTTCTATTTTTAGTTTTCTAAGGAACCTCCATAATGTTCTCCATAGTGGTTTTATCAATTTACATTCCCACCAACAGTGCAGGAGGGTTCCCTTTTAGGAGATATGCTGTGCTTGCTTGTTTCTTCAACATTCTGTCCTCTGCCATTTTCCCTCACTTATTCTTCTGTGGTCTTCGACCCAATAACAGGCATTGAAGTTGCACAAAGCCTGGACTGCATACCTCTGGATGTTGTTACATTAGAAAAATAAGCTTCTGTTTAGTTAGTCTAGCCCCTCTCCTGCCCTAATAATTGCTCTTGCTGTTGATGACTCATAGCTAAGAAAATGGCTCCAAATTACTTTGGCTGGTTTCCGGTCTATAGGCACTCTCCCTTACCTCTAGTCCTCAGCTCTCCAGATTGAGGGATGGGGAGATTCATTCTTGGATTGAAATGAACTTGTGATACTATTAGAAAGGCACATGCTCAGAGAACAACAAAGAAAGACTGTTCTTTTTGTTTCTCTATCCAGACACAAGAGAGGCTTTTGCATGCAGTGATTTGTATGGAGGAAAAGACCCCCAACTACACCTGCCAATGTCTCAAACCATTGGCCATTTAAATCAGAAGAGAGAAGAAATGATTCAGATTTATTTCATTTACTTCTAGAGACACTTTACTGCTGCCTTTGAGAGAAGAGCTCCTGTTGGATTCTATGTATCAAGCCTAATCTGGAATATGACAGATATATTTGGGGATTAACGGGCTGTAGTATGCATGCAGCTGGCTCTGCTCCTGAATTAAGGGCTAAGAGCATGGTAATAGCTACCCTTAATTAAGTTCCTACCTTGTGCCAGATACTGTGCTAAGCAACTGATATGTATTAACTCGTTTAGTTCCTATAAAAATAGCTAGGTTGTATTATTAAGAGCCTCATTTCCCAGATGAAGCAACTGAGACAGTGAGAGATTAAATAATTTGCCCAATGTCACCTGGTTAGAATAAGGCTGAGCTGGGATGGAACTTTGGCAGCTGGATTCCATAGTCTGTGCTATCATCCCTGACCTCTTGACTCTTCTTCTGATCCTTGTATAGAGTTATCTCCCTGGAATTTTGAACCACGCAAGGAAAGAAGCTGTGATGAGAGAGGGAGAAGAGAAACAAAGAAAAGGAAACAAACATGAGCTTTTGGAGAGGAAAAGGTATTATTGAAGAAGCTACCAGGACAAAAATACAAGACTCTCCCCACCCTGATGCTCTGATTTTATCCTAGTGTGGACTATACCCAGAAAAAATTATCCACTTTTACTTCTCTGAGAGTTTCAGTTTCAGGCAGGGATGTGTAAATTTTTTCTCCTACAGCCATCTTTCCATCAAAAATCTGAGACCTTTCTCTGAGGCTTGGTCCTACTTTTGTTTCTGTGAAGGAGAATGGTGTTATAGAAAGCTTGGTTCTCTGAAGTCAGACAGGCTTGGATTTGTACCCTTTTCAGCTACTTACTAAATTGTCTGATCTCTGTGACCTGGGTACTTTACTTAATTGCTCTCAGCCTTTGTCTTCTTCTTCATCTCCTGGGAATATTAATTTTTAGAAAATGGCCTTATTCATTCAGTCAACAAATCTGTATTGATTGCCTGTTTTGTGCTGGTCACTGTAGGTAATGTTTTGTCACAAGTAGATATTAAATAATATTTTATCTTATCCTCAGTGAATTTACAATCTAGTGGCAAAGACAGATAAGTAATTTATTTTTTTGATGTTGGTCATTCTGACTGGTGTGAGGTGATACCTCATTGTAATTCTGATTTGCATTTCTCTAATAATTAGAGATGTTGAGAATCTTTTTATGTGCTTTTTGGCCAACTGTATGTCTTCTTTGGAGAAATGTCTATTTAGATGAATGTTTATGAAGGGGGAGAGCTAAATTCTTTTAGCTTAGAAAATAAAAGGAGGTGAATATTATCGGAAAAATTAAGTGTATAGGTGGACTAGGGGAAGATGAAGGAAATGTTGAGGGCCACATTAATTTGTAAATGACTTCATCTACAATGATCTGTAGACTGTTTAGCAGGGGGACTGCAAAACTTCTTGCTTCCAAATTGACAAGTACTACTTCAGATCAGTTTATATTAGTAGTTATCTTTAAAAATATTAGCTATGGAAATATTTTATATGAGAACATCTACATTTACCTGCTACCAACACTGAAACCATGAGAGATAATATTCATAACTTTTTTCCTTGAAAGCCAGTAGTAGCTCAGAATATAGAAACCCATAATGTGGTGGGATTGGGGGTCAATGTTAGGGAGATGGGGAGGAAGGATCTGCAATGGGTCTTCCAAACTCACTATGCAAAATACACAGCTTCTTGTTTCTTGGGAATATTTCACCGTAATCAGAATAATTTAATCTTGAATTTTCAATACTGATAGCCTATCTAGAAGATGGCATAGCAATGGCACAAGCTATTTCCACAGTTTAGTTTGTGAAATAACTTTAAGCAAATATCCTATTAATGCTCTGTAGGTCAGTGATAGCATAGTCAAAGAATATCACTCTGCAATAAAACCTTTATCAAAATTTAATTACCATGAAAGCAGAAAGGCAGGGGGAGTTGGGATCTTTACCTTAAATCATAATTAAAACCCATGTGAGGTTACCTACAAATATTTAAGATTTTATTTAATTAAACTCAAGATAAAAAACAAAGTTCATTATGCAACTTCTAATTAATATAACACTCTAATGATTGCTCAGAAAACTAAGGAATATTTAAATATATAGAAATACATATATGTAATATGTACATGTCTGCATTATTCTGTTTTCTCATATAAGATATGTACATATAATTGTCTGTGTGTGTTTGTGTATGTGTGTGTGTGTATTTGTGTGACACATTATGTTATTTTCATGGCCAGATTCACTCCTACAGAAATAGAAATGCTTTTTCAGTGAAGATTACATCCTACTTCTTTGATGTGGCTTATGGAATTTCATATTCTGCTCTTCTGTGAATTCCATTTTGTCTTTTAGAGTACAAAAAGAGGAATATAATAAAAAAGCCTTAAGCCTCCTTGCTTGACTTAGAAAATTGCAGAGTGATATTCCCAGTACTCAATCCCATAAAGTATGAGTTATTTTATGAGCAAAAATGTCCAAATAACTTAAATGTAAACTCTGAATTTCCATGGAAAATTGTGAAGCCTGACTTGATGTCTCATTCTATATTCCACTGCCCATGATTGATAGTGAAGATGAAGTAAAATAATAAATATTAGCCCAGAAGATGCACAAAATAGAGCAAAGGGGTTGAATGTTCTGAGACTGAACACTGAACACTGACCATGTAACTTCATCAGGTACGAGGAGAATGAGCTGGAGACTAAGGATCATTAAGGATCCTGGTGCTTTCTCCACCTGTCTCCTACAACCTCTCCAAGAGAAGGAGATTGCAGGCTCTCTGCTGTTCAGAATGTTTTAAAACCATTTACAAGGGTGTGAAATGACCTTTGTTTTTCCTAAATAGACTATGGATCTCATCATTTATAGTGCTGAAAATAGAAGCTTGAGTACAAGTATAGATGTAGACTCAATGAAGTTAAATTGAATAAACTTAGAATACAAATACATAAAGCCTTGAAGAAAAATTCAGAGTAACACACAGATGTTGGGGAGTGTTAATCATGAACAATTCAAATGTTGCTCTCAGCTATTAATATCTTTTGCACGTTAGCTCAGTGTTTCTTACACTTATATAACGGACAGATCTCCCTTAAACAAAAGTAAATTTTAGAGTACCCTCAGTGTTGACAAATAATATTTATCTTGGTGTTATTTAATTATGAAAAATTAAATATATAGAAACTAGTTATAAACTTATACCTATGGCTCGTATTTAACTTTGAAAATCAAAAGTATAACAAATTAAATAAAATACAACTACTGAATAATAAAATTTAGAGGAGACCTTCAATATTGCAGAGGAGTAAGACATGGAGATAATCTTCCTCCCCACATATACATCAAAAATACATCTACATGTGGAACAACTCCTATAGAACACCTACAGAATACTTCAGACCTCCCAAAAGGCAAGAAACTCCCTGCGTACCTGGGTAGGGCAAAAGAAAAAAGGAAAAACAGAGACAGAAGAATAGGGATGGGACCTGCACATCTGGGAGGGAGCTGTGAAGGAAGAAAAGTTTCCACACTTTGGGAAGCCCATTCACTGACAGAGATGGGGGCTGGACAGGGGGGAAGCTTCAGAGCCATGGAGGACAACACAGCAACAGGGGTGCAGGGGGGCAAAGTGGAGAAATTCTGGCACAGAGGATCAGTGCCAACCAGCACTCACCAGCCTGAGAATCTTGTCTACTCACCAGCCAGGGCGGGTGGTGGCTGGGAGCTGAGGCTTGGGCTTTTGAGTTCAGATCCCAGGGAGAGGACTGGGGTAGGCTGCTTGAACACAGCCTGAAGAGAGCTAGTGCACTACAGCTAGCCTGGAGGGAGTCTGGGAAAAAGTTTGGAACTGCCTAAGAAGCAAGAGACCATTGTTTCAGGGTGTGCAAGGAGAGGAGATTCAGAGCACTGGCTACACAAGTTGAAGAGACGGGCGTGAGACACAGCTATCAGCACAGGCACCAGAGACGGGAATGAAATGCTAATGCTGCTGCTGCAGCCACCAAGAAGCCTGTGTGCAAGCACGGGTCACTATCCACACCTCCCCTCCTGGGAACCTGTGCAACCACCACAGACAGGGTCCTATGATCCAGGGACAAGTTCTTTGGGAGAACACACGGCATGCCTCAGGCTGTTGCAATGTCATGTTGGCTTCTCCTGCTGCAGGCTTGAAACTCATTCCATACCTCTCCTTCCCCCCAACCCCTGGCCTGCGTGAGCCAGAGGCCACTAATCAGCTGTTATTTTAACTCCGTCCTGTTGGGATGGAGAAGAGATGCCTTCAGGTGACCTACAAACAGAGGCAGGGCCAAATCCAAAGGTGAACCCCAGAGGCTGTGCAAAGAATAGAAAGGGAAATTTCTCCCAGCAGCTTCATGAACAGTGGATTAAATCTCCACAATCAACTTGATGTATGCTGCATCTGTGGAATACTGGAATAGACAATGAATCATCCCAAAATTGAGACAGTGGACTTTGGGAGCAACTGTAGACTTTGGGTTTGCTTTCAGCATCTAATTTGTTTCTAGTTTTATGTTTATCTTAGTTTAGTATTTAGAGCTTATTATCATTGGTAGATTTCCTTATTTATTTGTTTGTTCTCTTCCTATTTTTTTATATGTATATATTTCTTTTCCTTTTTCTCTTTATGTGAGGGTGTAAGTGTATGCTTCTTTCTGTGATTTTGTCTGTGTAGCTTTGCTTTTACCATTTGTCCTACGATTCTCTCAGTTTTTTTTTTTTATGTATAGCTTTTAGCACTTGTTACCATTGGTGGATTTGTTTATTGGTTTGGTTGCACTCTTCTTTCTTTTATTAAAAATTGTTTTTATTTTAATAACTTCTTTCTATTATTTTATTTTACCTTTTAAAAAAATTTTATTCTTTCTTTTTTTCTCCCTTTCCTTCTGAGCTGTGTGGCTGACAGGGTCTTGTTGCCCCAGCCGGGTGTCAGGCCTGAGTCTCTTAGGTGGGAGAGCCGAGTTCAGGACACTGGTCCACCAGAGAGTGCCTGGCCCCATATAATATAAATGATGAAAGCTCTCCCAGAGATCTCCATCTCAAAGCTAAGACCCAGCTCCACTCCAAGACCAGCGAGCTCCAGGGCTGGAAACCCCATGCCAAACAACTAGCAAGACAGGAACAAAATCCCACCCAGATCCTCTCTTTTAGCAGAGAGGCTGCCGAAAATCATAATATGGTCACAGACACACCAAAACACACCACCACATGTGGTCTTGTGCACCAGAAACACAAGAGCCAACCTCACCCACCTGATCACAGGCACCAGTCCCCTCCACCAGGAAGCCTACACAACCAAGTGGACCAACCTTACCCACTGGGGGCAGACACCAAAAACAGTGGGAACTACAAACCTGAACCTGTGAAAAGGAGAGCCTAAACACAGTAAGTTAAGCAAAATGAGAAGACAGAGAGATACACAGCAGATGAAGGAGCAAGGTAAAAACCTACTAGACACAACAAATGATGAGGAAATAGGCAGTCTACCTGAAAAAGATTTCAGAGAAATGATAGTAAAGATGATCCAAAATCTTGCAAATAGAAAGGAGAAAATACAAGAAACATTTAACAAAAACCTAGAACTAAAGAGGAAACAAACAATGATGAACAACACAATAAATGAAATTAAAAATTCTCTAGAAGGAATTAATAGCAGAATAACTGAGGCAGAAGAACGGGTAAGTGACCTACAAGATAAAAAGTGGAAATAACTACCACACAGCAGAATAAAGAAAAAACAATGAAAAGAATTGAGGACAGTCCCAGAGACCTCTGGGACAACATTAAACACACCAACATTTGAATTATAGGGGTCCCAGAAAAGACGAGAAAAAGAAAGGGACTGAGAAAATATTTGAAGAAATTATAGTTGAAAACTTCTTTAATATAAGAAAGCAATTGGTTAATCAATCCAGGAAGTGCAGAGAGTCCCATAAAGGATAAATCCAAGGAGAAACAGGCCAAGACATATTAATCAAACTATCAAAAGTTAAATGCAAAGAAAAAATATAAAAAGCAGCAAGGGAAAACCAAGAAATAACATACAAGGGAATCCCCATAAGGTTAACAGCTGATCTTTCAGCAGAAACTCTGCAAGCCGGAAGGGAAGGGCCAGACATATTTAAACTGATGAAAGGGAAAAACCTACAATCAAGATTACTCTACCCAGCAAGGATCTCATTCAGAGTTGATGGAGAAACTAAAAACTTTATAGAAAAGCAAAAGTTAAGAGAATTCAGCACCACCAAACCAGCTTTACAACAAATGCTAAAGGAACTTCTCTAGGCAGGAGACACAAGAGAAGGAAAAGACTTACAATAACAAACCCAAAGCAATTACAAAAATGGTAATAAGAACATACATATTGATAATTACCTTAAATGTAAATGGATTAAATGCTCCAGCCAGAAGACATAGACTGGCTGAATGGATACAAAAGCAAGACCCGTATATATGCTCTCTACAAGAGACCCACTTCAGACCTAGGGACACATACAGACTGAAAGTGAGGGGATGGAAAAAGATATTCCATGAAAATGGAAATCAAAAGAAAGCTGGAGTAGCAATTCTCATATCAGGCAAAATAGACTTTAAAATAAAGACTATTAGAAGATACAAAGAAGGACACTACATAATGATCAAGGGATCAATCATAGAAGAAGGTATAACAATTGTAAATATTTATACACTCAATACAGGAGCACCTCAATACATAAGGCAAATGCTAACAGCCATAAAAGGGGAAATCAACAGTAACACAACCATAGTAGGGGACTTTAACACTCCACTTTCACCAATGGACAGATCATCCAAAATGAAAATAAATAAGGCAAGGCAAGCTTTAAATGATACATTAAACAAGATGGACTTAATTGATATTTATAGGACATTCCATCCAAAACAACAGAATACACTTTCTTCTCAAGTGCTAATGGAATATTCTCCAGGATATATCATATCTTGGGTCACACATGAGCCCTTGGTAAATATAAGAAAATTGAAATCATATCAGATATCTTTTCTGCCCAGAACACTATGAGACTAGATATCAATTACAGGGAAATATCTGTAAAAAATACAAACACATGGAGCCTAAACAATACACTATTAAATAACCAAGAGGTCACTGAAGACATCAAAGAGGAAATCAAAAAACACCTAGAAACAAATGACAATGAAAACACGACCACCTGAAAGCTATGGGATGCAGCAAAAGCAGTTGTAGGAGGGAAGTTAAAAGAAATACAATCCTACTTCAAGAAACATCTCAAATAAACAACCTAACCTTAAACCTAAAGCAATTAGAGAAAGAAGAACAAAAAATCCCCAAAGTTAGCAGAAGGAAAGAAATCATAAAGATCAGATCAGAAATAAATAAAAAAGAAATGAAGGAAACAATAGCAAAGATCAATAAAACTAAAAGCTGGTTCTTTAAGAAGAGAAACAAACTTGATAAACCATTAGCCAGACTCATCAAGAAAAAAAGGGAAAAGACTCAAATCAATAGAATTAGAAATGAAAAAGGTGAAGTAACAACTGACACTGCAGAAATACAAAGGATCATGAGAGATTACTAGAAGCAACTCTATGTCAATAAAATGGACAACCTGGAAGAAATGGACAAATCCTTCGAAATGCACAACCTTGCAAAACTGAACCAGGAAGAAACAGAAAATATAAACAGACCAATCACAATCACTGAAATTGAAACTGTGATTAAAAATCTTCCAACAAACAAAAGCCCAGAACCAAATGGCTTCACAGGCGAATTCTATGAAACATTTAGAGAAGAGCTAGCACCTATCCTTCTCAAACTCTTCCAAATTATAGCAGAGGGAGGAACACCCCCAAACTCATTCTATGAGGCCACCATCACCTGGATCCCAAAACCAAAGATGTCACAAAAAAAGAAAACCGCAGGCCAATACAGATGCAGAACATAAATGTAAAAATCCTCAACAAAATACTAGAAAATAGAATCCAGCAGCCCATTAAAAGGATCATACACCATGATCAAGTGGTGTTTATCCCAGGAATGCAAGGATTCTTCCTTATACGCAAATAAACGCATGTGATAAACCATATTAACAAGCTGAAGGATAAAAACCATTTGATCACCTCAATAGATGTAGAGAAAGCTTTTGAAAAAATTCAACACCCATAAATGATAAAAACCCTCCAGAAAGTAGGCACAGAGGGAACTTACCTCAACATAATAAAGGCCATATATGAGAAACCAACAGGCAACATCATTCTCAATGGTGAAAAACTGAAACCATTTCCACTAATATCAGGAACAAGACCAGACTGTCCACTCTCACCACTATTATTCACTATAATTTTGGAACTTTTAGCCACAGCAATCAGAGAAGAAAAAAAAAATAAAAGGAATCTAAATTGGAAAAGAAGTAAAGCTGTCACTTTTTGTGGATGACATGATACTATAGGTAGAGAATCCTAAAAATGTTACCAGAAAACTACTAGAGATAATCAATGAATTTGCTAATGTATTTACGATACAAAATTAATGCACAGAAATCTCTTTCATTCCTATAAACTAGTGATGAAAAATATGAAAGAGAATTTCAGGAAACACTCCCATTTACCACTGCAACAAAAAGAATAAAATACCTAGGAATAAACCTACCTAAGGAGACAAATGCACTATATGTAGAAAACTATAAGACACTGATGAAAGAAATTAATTATGATACAAACAGAGAGCTATACCATGTTCTTGGATTGGAAGAATCAACATTGTGAAAATGACTCTACTACCCAAAGCAGTCTACAGATTCAATGCAATCCCTATCAAATTACCAATGACCTTTTTTACAGAGCTAGAAGAAGAAAACCTTAAAATTAGTATGGAGACACAAAAGACCCCGAATAGCCATAGCAGTCTTGAGGGAAGTAAACAGAGCCAGAGGAATCTGGCTCCCTGACTTCAGACTATACTACAAAGCTACAGTAATCAAGACAATATGGTACTGGCACAAAAACAGAAATATAGATCAATGGAACAGGATAGAAATCCCAGAGATAAACCCATGCACCTATGGTCAACTAACCTATGACAAAAGAGGCAAGGATACACAATGGAGAAAAAACAGTCTCTTCAATAAGTAGTGCTGGGAAAATTGGACAGCTGAATGTAAAAAATGAAATTAGAACACTCCCTAACACCATACACAAAAATAAACTCAAAATGATTTAGAGACCTAAATGTAAGACTGGACCCTGTAAAACTTTTAGAGGAAAACATACAAAGAACACTTTTTGACATAAATCATAGCAAGATCTTTTTTGATCCACCTCCTAGAGTAATGGAAATAAAAACAAAACAAAACAAAAAAACAAATGGGACCTAATGAAACTTAAAAGCTTTTGCACAACAAAAGAAACCTTACACAAGATGAAAAGAAAACCCTCAGAATGGGAGAAAATATTTGCAAACTAATTAATGGACAAAGGATTTCTCTCCAAAATATACAAACAGCTCATGCAGGTCAATATTAAAAAAACAAACAACCCTATCCAAAAATGGGCAGAAGACCTATATAGACACTTCTCCAAAGAAGATATACAGATGGCCAAGAAGCACATGAAAAGCTGCTCATCATCACTAATTATTAGAGAAATGCAAATCAAAACTACAATGAGGTATCACCTCACACCAGTTAGATTGGGCACCATCTTAAAATCTACAAACAACAAATGGTGGAGAGGGTGTGGAGCAAAGGGAACCCTCTTGCACTGTTGGTGGGAATGTAAATTGATACATCCACTGTGGAGAACAGTATGCAGCTTCCTTAAAAAACTAAAAATAGAACTACCATATGACCCAGCAATCCCACTACTTTGCATATACCCTGAGAAAACCATAATTCAAAAAGATTCATGTACCACAATGTTCATTTCAACACTATTTACAATAGCCAGGACACAGAAGCAACCTAAATGTCCATCGACAGATAAATGGATAAAGAAGATGTGGCACATATATACAATGGAATATTACTCAGCCATAAGAAAAAACGAAATTGTGTTATTTCTTGTGAAGTAGATGGACCTAGATACTGTCATACAGAGTGAAGTAAGTCAGAAAGAGAAAAACAAATACCATATGCTAACACATATATATGGAATCTAAAAAAAAAAAAAAAGGTCATGAAGAATCTAGGTCCAGGATGGGAATAAAGACGCAGACCTACTAGAGAATGGACTTGAGGACACAGAGAGGGGTAAGGGTAAGCTGGGACAAAGTGAGAGAGTGGCATGGACTTATATACACTACCAAATGTAAAATAGATAGCTAGTGGGAAGCAGCTGCATAGCACAGGGAGATCAGCTGGGTGCTTTGTGACCACCTAGAGGCGTGGAACAGGGAGGGTAGGAGGGAGGGAGACACAGAGGGAAGAGATATGCGGATATATGTATATGTAGAGCATTCACTTTGTTATAAAGCAGAAACTAACACCCCATTGTAAAGCAATAATACTCCAATAAAGATGTTAAAAAAACAACAACAGAACAGCAATGGATAAATATCTCATTCCCAACCAAACATGGCAGGACTCAATTTGCCACCCTGTGGTCAAGATCCTGGCAGCTGCCTTTGGCTTTATACCCCATCGGTTCTATGGATCCTTGCTCTAGTATATACTTACAGGTTAGACCATTTCAGAAGGACATCCCTTGAGTCCTTCAACTACTAAGCCTTATTATATTGCCTACAGAAATATCTTAAAAGCACATTAAAGCAATTTATGTTTAAAAAATGATTATCTATATTAAAATCTGCCTCACTCGTCTGTCTCTAGTACTCATACGTAAAGTTCAGAAGAAATGTGTGGGGAGTAGGAAGCAATTAGAAGAACAGGTTTGGGGTGGAAAGGAGTTAAAACAACCATGGTAGAGATCAATCTTCTCAAACCCCTACTGAAGAAAATTTCAGTTCCTTGTTCAGAGCAGAGAATTTAAAAGAAAATTTTGTGTTGAGCCAAGTGCCATGTGCCTGCATCATCCATGGAGGGGTCCTATTCAGATCTCCTTCAAGGTGTGATGTTGACTGACAGGTTTTGACTGCTACACCTGTAAATCTATCACAGCATTCACACCAGGCAGTGCTTCCCCATGCTTGCTCCCAGCTAATGACTGAGCACAGTGAGGGCTAGAACAGGACATTGGTGCCCAATGCAGGATGAAATTCTGGCTCAGAAACTTCTCATAGACCTGGCTTGACATTTCTCAGTATTGAGCTTCAATCTGAGTCTCTTCCTACCCAATCCTTCCTTCCCTCTTTCCTTTTTCATGTGTTAGACTTATTTCAGTCTGAAGGTTCTTTTTGTCTACTTTTGACACCTCCTCTCTCATCTTTCACAGGCATTTCCTCCAGTAAATCTCTTGCACATCTAATCTCATTGTAGGTGTCTACTTCTCATAAGACTTGAATTGTCAAGGTGTGATGATATTAAAAATAGAGAATTAGGCATAGTTCCTGCTCAGATGGCTTGCACTGGAATGCATGCATTAACTTATTCATTTTTAGCATTGACCCTAATATTTTAAGTCTCTCTTCTGTTGTACTCTTTGAAGATTTGAATTATCAAAACATTCAGCCCAGAAGATGCTCAATTGTCCTCTACTTCATTTTTTTCAATAGGCAGAATATGTTTAGTCTTTGTTTTCAAGGTCCCTTATCATACATTTTTCATTACTTCCAAGAGATTTTATAACCCCAAAACATGAGCTGGTCAATAGCTATTTGGGTACATTCAGGATGTCAGATCTATCAAGGGAAGCAGAGGGGTCCTGGCACTGCTAAAGACCACTCTATAGAGAGCAAGTAGCTCACCTTCCCACGGGCCATTGTGTGGGGCCATGGGCAAGGGCACACCACACACTTATGGCCAGAATGTATCATAGTTTCGGCAACTCCTTTGAGCTGCTCTCTTGAATATTTTATAGGCCTTTTGTTCTAAACACTGTGGGTCTAACAATATCAAAAATCATATTTCAATAGGAAATATTATTCTTTTCTCAGTGTGAGCATTCAGACTATTGATTTACAGACCATTAATTTACAATGAAAGGACATTATTTTCTTTTTTATTCTGTCTCTATGATTATTATCCTTTGTTCCCTCCAGCTATGTTAGATTTCTATACATGTATTACCACCTTGGTACAAACAGACAAGAAAAAATATTTCTCCATTGCCTGAAAGCATGCTTATGGTGCATACATTTGTAGAAACTCTCAGCTTTCTTTTGTGTTCAATTTTATCACAGACTTTTATTCCCTGATGTTTCTCCTAATTCTTTTACTTCTTAAATTAAAAATTTCCTGGGTTCTATTCGTTCACATCTTATCACAATTTACTGGCTGTGCATAAATGCTTAATCTTGTGTCAGTCACCTCAAAAACAATTTAAAAGGGCATGAACACTGACATATAGGATTAAATAATATTTAAGATGTCTTCTAAGTGTATGAGACATGTGTATAAGAAGCTTACCTAGCATTTCCAGACTACCCAAATTTCTGTCTCTTCTGAACTGCAATCATCTTATCACAGATTTGGATGTAGGTATATGATATTTTGAATCTTTAATTACAAGAGATTGTTTACAACTCAACTCCCTTCTAAATTATAAATCTTTTTGAGATGTTGCTTGTGTACTACTGTGTAACATCCACTGTATCTTGTGTATGTTGAGCCCTCAATAAAGTGTTCCCTAGTACACCTAGACAGGAATCACCCTTTTTAAGTCTCCACCTGAATTCCCACCATCTCTCCCAATATAGACTGACTAAAGTGGCCTGACCTGGAAGTTGGCCATAGACTTCCTTGAGGAACTGTACTCCTTAGGACTAAATAGAGAACAGGGGAAGCCTGAAAAGAATATTCCCTAGTACCAAAAAAAAGTGACTTAAAAAATGCTCTAATGTACAGCATGGTACATATAGTTAACATACTGTATTGTACACTTGAAAATTGCTGAAATCTCAATATTACATTACAAAAAAGAAATGGTAATTATGTGACATATGGTGATTGGGTATATTAACTAACTTTATTGTGGTAATCATTTCACAATATATGCATGTATCAGATCATAACTTTGTATATCCTAATCTAACACTATGTTATGTGCCGAATATATCTCAATAAAGCTAGAAAAAATGCTCTAAGTCATTTTCAAATAACACACATTTTATTTTTTAACCCTTTTACTCTCATAGTACAGACCACACTGCTTTATTACTGCCTGTTTCTGGCTGTGCTATTCAGAGATGCAGCAATTTTTCCAGGTTTCTCTGCTTACATATCTTTTCCTTGAAAACTCCAATTACCATTGTTCTGGTGATTCCTTTTAAATACACCAGATTCATTCTTGAATCAAAGTTTCCAAACACTCATAAGTTCAAAAATTATGAGGTTGAGAGAATATACACAGCTAGGCACATTGATAACCAGACTGATCAAATCATCACCCACAGCAGATGATTTTCAAATTACAGTCAGTGTATTCTAATGTGTCCAAAACTTCTTTATGAGATTATAACATTTCATTTTTCATTTTGATAATAATTAAAAAAAATTAACTTTAATATATTCTAGGTAGGCACTAACCACTGTGGTGGTCACTCATCAGGATTATTTAAATTTAAATGTAAATTCATGTGTTAAATAAAACTAAAATTCAGTTCCTCAGTCACATTAGTCATATTTTCAATGCTTGTTAGCCACTTGTAGCCAGGATGTACCACATTAGAAAGTACGGATATAGGACATTTCCATTGTTGCAGAAAGTTCTATTGGACAGTGCTGTTCTGTATCATTTAAATAACACTTTAATAACCAAGTACACACACAGTTTTGGTTTCTATACTCACATGTACTTAGCAATATGTTCTGCTACTATAATTACTGCAACCTAATGGAAAAAAACTGAAGCAAATGAATGTGTAAAAAAACAATATTCCTGGCAAATGAAGAATAAATGGCACCGAGAGCTCTAGAGTAAAGCCCTGGGAGAACATGAGACTCATATGTGGAAATCAGAAGGATCTTCTCCAGAATATTTTATCCTGCCATTTACGTTTGGAAAATCAACGTAATCCAACAAATTTAAATATTTTTTGAATTTTATTATTATTATATTTTTTACATCTTTTTTTGGAGTATAACAGCTTTACAATGGTGTGTTAGTTTCTGCTTTATAACAAAGTTAATCAGCTATAGGTATACATATATCCCCTCCTACTTGTATCTCCCTCCCCCTCCATATCCCACCCCTCTAGGTGGACACAAAGCATCGAGCTCATCTCCCTGTACTATGCGGCTGCTTCCCACTAGATATCTATTTTACATTTGGTAGTGTATATATGTCCATGCCACTCTTTCAATTCATAACAGCTTACCTTTCCCCTTCCCTATGTCCTCAAGTCCATTCTCTATGTCTGCAACTGTATTCCTGTCCTGCCCCTAGGTTCTTCGGAACCATTTTTTTTTTTTAGATTCAATATATATGTGTTAGCATATGGTATTTGTTTTTCTCTTTCTGACTTACTTCACTATGTATGACAGATTCTAGGTTCATCCACCTCACTACAAATGACTCAATTTT
>RJWK010019028.1:0-32761 GCA_004363435.1 Platanista minor | reverse complement strand
TTTTTTTTTTTTTTTCCTTAGATTCCATATATATGTGTTAGCATATGGTATTTGTTTTTCTCTTTCTGACTTACTTCACTCTGTATGACAGACTCTAGGTCCATCCACCTCACTACAAATATCTCCATTTTGTTTCTTTTTATGGCTGAGTAATATTCCATTGCATATATGTGCCACATCTTCTTTATCCGTTCATCCAATGCTGGAGACTTAGGTTGCTTCCATGTTCTGGCTATTGTAAATAGAGCTGCAATGAACATTTTGGTACATGACAATTTTATAAACTAAGTTCTAATCCAAGTATGGTATTGGTTAAATCATTACTCATATTAATGATTCTTCAATAGATACCATTAGTATGTTCATTACAGAGATTATTTTTAGAACATTCCCACTGCAAATATATCTAAAAAACTATCTTAGATACTTAGAAAATAGAGTGAATCGTAAGTGCCTTAAGTGCCTTTAGGTCAAATTCCATAATTTTACATGCTAATTAGCATAATTCCCCCCTCTGCCTTCCTGTGAACTCTATAATATTCTGGGCCAGCTCCAGTCAGAAACATTTCCTGACCGTCACGAGTAACACTAACCCTTTAGTATAACATAGTCAATATTGGGGTGGAAATGATATCACTTATGGTTTCAATGTGCATTTCTTCAATTACTCTGAAGCTAAACACTTTTTAATGTTTTCTGGTCATTGGTATCTTTTGTCTTTAATGAAATTTTCTAACCATGTTTTTCCCCATATTTCTATTTGTAATTGTTCTCAACAGTTATGGGAATTTTTCTTTTATTAATTGCATTATATTTCATTATGAAAGTCTATAAGTCAGCCATAATTTATTTAACCAGCCTACCACTGTTGATATTTATATTCTTTCCAGTTTTTCACTTTCATGATTAATGTTATGATAAAAAATGTGCACACATTTTTTAAATTATTTCTCTAGAAAAAAAAAAAAAAAAAGGGCTTCCCTGGTGGTGCAGTGGTTGAGAGTCTGCCTGCCGATGCAGGGGACGCGGGTTCGTGCCCCGGTCCGGGAAGATCCCACATGCCGCGGAGCAGCTGGGCCCGTGAGCCATGGCCGCTGAGCCTGCACGTCTGGAGCCTGTGCTCCGCAACGGGAGAGGCCACAACAGTGAGAGGCCCGCGTACAGCAAAAAAAAAAAAAAAAAAAAAAAAAAAAAAAAAAAAATTATTTCTCTAGGATAAATTCCTAGAATTTTACTTTGGTTAAATGTTATGTGAACATCTAAGACTATTGCTCTGTATTCCCCAAGTTTCCAGCAGAAAGGCTGTCCAGTTTGTGTGTCCGTCTTCTTGGGCTCCTCATTTTTGCAGAAGAATACATCTGTAGTCACTGTTTGGGGTCCAGTCTTCGGAAATTTGCTTTGACACAGGTTCTTCTTGGGTGGGATATCTGAACGAACTCATTCTGTTGACAATGCAGGAGGTGAGAAGATGCTACCAAGCTCTCCAAAGTTCAGGCAAATGCCTCTGAACAATAATTATCCTACTTCTTGTACAAGGGCAGGAGTATCTCTGTGATTGCTACTTTGAATGCTGGACCATGACTGAAAGAACTGAGATGGAATTAGAGTTTTCTTGAATTTTGTGCTTTAGGGAATTTGAATTTGAGAGAGGAGGTTTACAAGTAATATCACCATGATCTGATGATCAGAATATCGGAAGTGATAGTTCTTGAAATACTTAATCAATCGCCTAGATATTGTTTGCATGCTTCCTTCCAAAAAGGAAATTTCCTAAATGAATAAAGATATTAAAAAGAACTCAGGTTGTAGAAGCAGAGAATTATTCAAGGTATGTAGCCTCTCCTTAGGCCTTCTCTCTCTCCATCTGGCCCTCACTCATCTTCTTACCTGTTCTAACAAACTGACAGCGTGGATTTCTGCTTCTTCTCAGCTTGCTCGGAGATTTATAATATTCTATTGGCCCCAGTTGCATATTCAAAACACTACATTTTCTTTCTACCTTTATAGCTTAACTCTTTTCTGAATAGATTTTAATCCCTATTAGCAAATTACCTTACTTTACCTTTTAGCCAAACTATACCTAAGACAGTTCTTACTCCAAATTATCTAAGCAAGATTTCTGGAAAAAAGAACAAAAGAAAGGAAATGACTACAGAAAGATTTATTCATAACAAGATTAAGAAAAGAATTTCTGCTAAACTTGTACTAGAAAGTAAAATGTCTGGATTTGGATATTAAAGTACCGCTAGCACTTTTCAACTGATAAAACTGACCCATTTATTAAACACCTTCTAGATCCAAGTACTAATGAGCTAGATAACACAGTCCCTGTATATATCACTTATCCTATAATAAGCTATAGATTCAATAGTCTGACCTCCACATAACACGGGCCATGTAAATAATCCCCTTCCAGCTCCTGACCAGCCTTTGTGAATAATCATAACACTTGCTGACCTTTTCCTCCTCAGCCCTGAACCTGCATTTATAGCAGCATTCTTTTCACATGCAAATTTAACTCCAACAATAATTTTCTCTTTTTCTCAATTTATAACTTTTGTCACTCAATTTAAATGGCATTTATTAAAACCTATTGGAGTGAGTACATGTGTAACAGCACTCCATGCTATGAAGGAGTACAAAGGTTATGGCATTTGATGAGAGCTTTTATGCGAACCATGAAGAAAATACACGTGAAATAGACATAGATGATGATGATGTTGATGATGATAATAATAATAGCAACCAGTTATTGAGTGGCCTGCTAGGTGTCAGGCAAAACTTCAGGTAATTTGCATGTCTTTTTTCTATTTTTCATAATAATTTAACAAGGCATATATTCTACTTCCACTTCGCAGTAAGAAGGTTAGAGAAGTTAAGTGACGCCTCCAAGTCCACCAGTGAACAAGTGGTAGAGCCATGTAGAGCTGCTTTAAGACGTAACAGATCTTGGGCTTCCCTGGTGGCGCAGTGGTTGAGAGTCCGCCTGCCGATGCAGGGGACACGGGTTCGTGCCCTGGTCCGGGAAGATCCCACATGCCGCGGAGCAGCTAGGCCCGTGAGCCAGGGCCTCTGAGCCTGCGCGTCCAGAGCCTGTGCCCCGCAACGGGAGAGGCCACAACAGTGAGAGGCCCGCGTACCGCAAAAAAAATACAAAAAAAACAAAAACAAAACCAACCAAACAAAAAAAGATGTAACAGATCTTAACACTCTTAATTTTGAAGGGCCTATCCACATTATAAGTATGTAAATTAAAATGCATTCACATCTCAGATTAAATATCATTTTTCCAATACAAATTTTAAAACTTTTTTCAAGTTTTATTTTTTAAATTACTTAGTTACAAATATTACACTCAATTTATGATTGATTGTGACTTCTCACAGATATTGGATATGCTTAGGAATTATTGCCAAATTTATTTTTGGGTATAACAATTTTTATGGGTGTCAGAGTTAACCCTTATATAGGTCAGCATAATACATTTTGGAAAAACTGAATTGCGTACATATTACTTTTAATTGTTTACATTGGAGCCATTGTTTTTCTGGTCTTAAGATACCTTTTGACCTTGGCGTTCATGTTAGTGCCTACCAGAAGAAATGACCTTGGAGCCGGGACTGGAATCCAGTTTTTTCACAAATCAAAATTTATACATTTTATCTGTTCTGTTTCTTAGGGGAAGAAAATGGTTAAAGGCAACGTGAGCTAGCACATAGAGTATACTATAGAGCATATCTATAAGTGCTGAAGCTGTTCTAAGTAATGAAGTGTATTATGTTACTGTGGTTTAAGCTAGGTAATATGGTAATGTCTTCTATGATATACTTGTATTCTGTATCACACAGATGTAAAGTTTTTATTTTCATATATTTTACCCTCCCAAGAAGATCTTGAAGGAGATGCCTCCTATTCTTCCTTTGCTGCCTCTTCCGTAGTAGTTAGTATGAATTATGTACATTATAAAGACTCACTAGATGCCAAATGGTAGAATTCTTCTTAGAAAATTAAGTCTGGGCTTGTGAAGAAGTATGTACTGATGAGGTTGCTGGAGGGACACATTCCCAAGAAAAAATGTGTAAACAAAGATAATAGGCTCAGGGCATTGTTTAAAAATGGAGGGTGTATGTTTATATGAAGAAACTAGAAATTAAAGGGGATAAACAATGTGGCCAAGGTCTCCCCCGTGCGTAACTGACCAGATCTGAACCCAGGCTGTCTGCTTCCAAAGACAAATGCTGGTCTCACCCAACAGTCACTCAGCACTGCCTCCCATTATAGACCGCAAGGCTGTTGAATTTAAGCAAGCTAGCGAAGTAATCGGATTGCCTCTCTTTCCTGTCTTTCTTCCCGACTTCTGTGTCTCCCACTCCTCCATCACGATTTATTTTGCCCAGGATTGAGCTGCCTGTACACTATTTCAAATGCATATATGTAAGCATCCAGGAGTAGGCTAGATTAGAAAAGTACTTGCAGAATCAGTTTGGAAGGATGGCAAATCATTTTGCTTCCACCAACTAAAAAGTAAACCCAAACTCTTTTCCTCTCTGATCTCCCCTCCTCCTCCTGTAGTCTCTGCTAGCTGGTCTCTCTGCTAGCTCCTCTCTGGGAAGCTGACCAGCTTGCTAGTTCTCTACACCTCAAGCATATTTTCATCTCCGAGCCTCTGCACTTGGTGGTCTGTCTGCTTGAAACATTGCTCTTGCAGACAGTTACACGGATGGCCCTTTGATTTAGTGAGAACTATTCAAATGTCACTTCTTATGTAGCCAACTCCAAATATATCATATAAAACACTAAATAAAATAATAACATATCATGACCAGACTCTTTAGAATAGTCCACTCCCATCTATCTCTCTTTCCTTACTTGGATTTACTTTGCACATTATTCATGGCACTTATAACTCAAGACCTTTGTGATAAGATTAAATGAGTCAATACATGAAAAGTGCTTAGAGCGGCACTTGGCATGCAGTAATTTCTATGTAAGTGTCTGTTGAATAAATAGTCTACCACATTTTTCAGAGAGGAAATGGAGTCTCAGAAGTGAAGTGCCATATACCTAGTTGGATGGGATCCTCAGTTTTCTGTTATGTTACCAAGGGCTCAGTGTGAATTATGGTGGTCAACTGACCCTTTCCTCAGTCTCCTGCTGAGGAGACAATGAACATTCTAATTTGTAATATATTTTTTGACTGAGACAAATTGATAGGAAAGTGATGCAGGGCACATTTCTGGCTTTACCAAATGAATCTACATATCAAAGACCAAAGGGCCAAATTTAAGGTCTAATATTAATTTTTATGTGCAAAGAGGAAAGGTTTGCTGGAATTCCTACAACCACTAATAACCAAGTTTAATAAGTGCTTTTCAGGATTTTCCAAAAAAGCATCCTTAGTGCAGGAGCAGTGAACTTGCCCTGCAGAGGTCTGGACCAAATCCAAAATGGACAACCTGCAATCGTAAAACTTATCTGAATGCTAATGTTTTATCTCAAGAAGTCATACAATTTTGGCATTCAACTTTACCCTGTATCTATGTCGTTATTTTTTTGCAGAAAAAAAATTTTATCTCATTGAGTTTATTATAACTTCAAGTTTTTTTTTTGTTTGTTTGTTTGTTTTACTGTAGCCTAGTTTACTGGCTACAGTAACAATAGAGAAATTAGTATCAGAAGTGGAGTGTGCCATAACATGTCATTTTGTGTTTATATATATATATATATATATATATATATATATATATATATATATATATATATAATACTCTGAGTCACCTGCCGCTGAGCCAGAACCATGTGCCAGTTTTGTCCATTGTCTTGGTATGCACCCTGCCATACTGATGTACATGAAGGGGACCAGGCTCCCCACTCTAAGCAGCAAGAACCCAAATATTGTTTCACTTCTGTTATTGTAGAGATGCCTTTATTTCCATATCTTTGGCTTTTACTTCAATATCACAGTGGAAATGCTTTTGAAATATACTTTACACAACAATATCCACGTTCTTGGCAATGAGTACCTATTCTTTCTTGTAAACATCTAATATATTGACATTTAAAAGAGAAATAATGCCAATTTGGAGTAATATCACAATTAAGAAAGCGACATTTTCCAATACACCTCACATTGAACCTCTTGAATAAAGTTTGCCATTAATAAATTATTTACATATTTTACTTTTGTTATCACCTTTATTTCTTTTTTTTTCTTTTTTTTTTTGAGGTACGCGGGCCTCTCACTGTTGGGGCCTCTCCCGTTGCGGAGCACAGGCTCTGGACGCGCAGGCTCAGCGGCCGTGGCTCATGGGCCCAGCCGCTCCGCGGCATGTGGGATCTTCCCGGACCGGGGCACGAACCCGTGTCCCCTGCATCGGCAGGCGGACTCTCAACCACTGCACCACCAGGGAAGCCCAATCACCTTTATTTCTTATGAGCACATAATTGACCTAGTTTAGTTTGTGATGATAGAGCTTACTTTAGGGAGTAGACTGAAAGGGCTCTCATCTCTTTGCTTCAAGTGTGGACAGTTGTCCGTTGTGATGATAGTCTGGGACTGACTTGTCAGCAGAACCTTTATGAAGTACATGTTAATATTGTTTCCTGTGTCAATGATTCTATGTGTTTTAATAAAATAAGAAAGTCTGTCTGTTCCCAAGTGCCAAGAGAGGTGGTTGTTTGAGCTCTGATCATTTAATGAATGAGATAGCAATAGCCTCATGCCAACTGGGAGTTAAATACAAAAAGATGGGATGAGTTTAGTTCTTCTACCTTGTAACGAAATTAATACATTCTCAACCTGTGTTCGTTTTACTAAAGGAAATGACAAGGGGTTTGGGCTGAGAATTCTATTGTTAATTCTGTTCTTTCTTTTAGCTATGCCGTGCTCATTTGGAAAATGAACTGGATTATTTCCTTCACAGAGGCTTTTCTTTCTTAACAAGAATCTATGTGTATTGTATTGGATAATAAAAAAGAGCTTTAGGTACAGCTCAGGACCTAGAAATAATTCTTTTTTTTTCTTACTTAGTACCTCTACCTACCTCCATAAATCTTCTGAGAGGCTTAGAAAACAAAAGATATCAAGGGAGGAAAGGTGATATTAATCAGTTACCTTGTATCTGCCTGCCTTCTTAACTAAAGAAATGTCTCTTTTCAAAAAGGCTATGATTTAGGTAAGATTATACATGCTGTATGATGAAAGGAAGGAGGGAATAAGATGAGAGAGGAAGTCATGGATGGAGGCAGGAAGGTGGCAAGGAAGAGGTGGAGGAGAGAGAGAAAACATTGGTGGTAGGGTCAGTGGGGAAAAAAGAAAGGGCAGGAATCCTCCCTGTGATCTGTTTTGGTGATGGAGGAATCAATCGCTATTTGATTTGTAAGCAGAAACTACATTTCATATCCCTGGCAGCATTCAGAATTAGAGAATATTGCAGTGAATTCCTCAAAGGGAAAATTCATCAACTCTATGCAGAGTGAAACACTCCAAGAGATTTTTGGATTTGTCAATATGGCTTTGATACACCATTGATTCTAAGGCTGCTGGCTGGGTGCCCTCACTTTGGTGAATCAATTGATATCTTAGTCTTGGTTCCCCCAGAGAGAGACTCTGGTGCAAAGGTAATATATTTGGGAGTTAACCCTAAGAATCACTCGTGAGGAATGAGACAAGGAATAAAAAGGAGGGCATAAAAGATGTAACCTCAACCAACTTAGCCTTCCTGGTAACTGGAGCTGAATTCTGGTGAGCTGAACTCTGGCAGCCAGCATGGGAAGACTTCTCGCAGAGTTATCCACCTAAGGGTCAAAGAATATGTATATACCAACTCCCATTAGTCCTTGTCCGACAGTTGCTTTTGGGAGGAGGGAATCAGTGCTAATTCTCTGTCGCCTCTGGCCTGCCTGCTACATGGGCCTAGCAATCTCCAAATAAAGCCATCGAGCAGAGGGATGGAAGTTGCTGGAAGACGGAAATCAGGCTGTGTTCCACGTGGTAAGGCTCCATATTAGCATCTGACAATCAGTCTTGCTTGGCACTCCACTCTATAGCTATTTAACTGCCTTTTGTTACTAACCACCACCCCTTCCCGTCTTAAGGATAAATGGTTGGTCTTGCCTTGTATTTCACTCTATTGCTGTTAATATGATCACCATGTCTTCCACGTTAAGGATAAAATTTGGACTTTTCATTGATTTGGCAATCAGCAAAACATCAGGTTTGAGCCAGAAGATGTAGGCTCCAGTCCTGGCTGTTCAGCTTCAGTTTCCTTGTCTATGAAAAGAGGATAATGTGATTTGCCCTGCTGAATTCCCAGGGTACCATAAGGACTTCATGACTAACAGAGAGAAAGTTTGCTCCACCAAATATCAGTAAATATCAGTTTTCTTATCCTATGCTCTAGGATGTGAGCTCCCTGAGGGCAATGTTTGCGCTTTGTTCATTGTGGTGTCCCCAGGGCCTAGAAGAGCGCCTCCTACATAGTAGGTGCAGCACGGATATTAGAAATACTCATTAGAAGAAGGTGAACATTGGGGTAGATTGTCTTGGGTTAAGTGTTAACTCAGCTACTTGCTGGCTGCTTTATTTCAGGCAAGGCTTTATTCTAAGAGACTTTTTCTGTGACTCACCACTCAGATATCTTTCTCACAAAGTTGTCTTAAGAATTAAGATGGGCTCTAATGAGAGATTCTCCCTCAACATGATTCAGTTTCACCCTTGGGGTGAGTATACCCTCTAACTAGAGTTGAAAAAAAAGTCATAACTTGTTAAACTACTCATTCAGATTCGAATAATCAAATCCACATTTTATCGTTGCAAACAGTTCCAATCATTCTATTGTGTTGATATTCTGCTCTGAGTTAATAGAAAACAACTCACTATAGAATTTCCTATTTGATTCCCAAATTTACATTTCTGCAACAAAACTTTGAATAATTAAAAATGTATTAGATTAGGCTTATCTGTGGCTACTTTTGAAATAGTCTCAAATTAATATTCATCAAATACCTCACCTAGTACCATGCATACAGTGGGAACATAGTGATAATAATGACTAAACATGAGAAAAGCTGAGGTGTTGTTTTATAGACACATAATTGTGGATTCAATGTAAGTAGAGCCTGCTTATTAAAATTCTTTTTCACCCTTAGATCTCCAGTACAGTGCAGTCCACCAGCCTACAGTAGGTACTTAATAAATATTGTATAAATTAATTAACTGTTTATTAGTGTATTCAAAAATACTTATTGAGCACCTCCCTCTGCCAGGAAAGTGGCAGGCATCAATTAAGAACATATCAGCAATAGGAAAAAAAAAAAAGGATTCCTAATTCTGGAAGGTCTCCAGTCTAGTGAGTGGTGTCGACATTAAATAAACACACACTCTCACACACACACACACACTCGCACACACATAAATAAATAGGGAATTATGAGTTACAGTGAAAAGGACAAAGGAAAAGAACAAGGTGCAACAAGAGAGAAAAATAAGGCCCTTAGATGGAGAAGGTCTTTCTGAGGAAATGATAACTCAGAAATAAAAGGATAACAGATGATTCCCAACTGCCCCAATCCTCATCCCCCAGGCAGAAACTCAGGAACTGGATTTTTGAATCCAAGATACTATCATCTATTTAAACACAGACCTGATTTTTAATGAGTAAAAACTGGGTCTATGCAAAGAGGCGTGAGGGAAACTTCTGATGTGATGAAAACATCCTATATGTTGATCAGTGTGGTAGCTATTATTTGAATTTATAAATTTGTCACAGTTCATTGATTTTACAGTTAAACTGTATGAATTGTATTATACATACATTATACCAATATCAAGTTGATTTTAAAATAAATCTAGACTTAAGTTAATGGGTCAATAAGCAAGCAAACTAAAGATGAACTAGAATTATTCTGACAATTACCTGTATTTGTGTTTTAGTGGTTTTACATGTCTGAGAGTCGTATACTGTTAGATCAGTACCTGCATATAGATTACTTTTCCATCTGTAAAAATAGTTCTTTCTGACTTGTCAAGTAATTCAGGCATCTTTTAAACTAATGCTGCCAAGATAGAAGAGCAAAGAAAAGAAGCTTTTTAAATGATGTGCTTAGCTTGGATTTTTTTTCATACTTTGGCTGCATTTCTGAGGTTTTTACAGTGCAAGTGAATAATAACAAGAGCATCAATGATAATGCCTTTTGTTTATAAAATTCTTAGCTCTGAAGCACTAAATTGCTTTGCATTCATGTCTTCATTAAATCATTTCTACCTGAGAGAAGTCAAACAGGTATTATCCCCATTTTACAGGAAATTGGAGCACAGGAAGATTTAGGAGGTGGCAGATGCATGATTATATCAAGGTCTACCAGGCTATGATCATAAACTCCTTTGTGAAGGGTTTTCTTTTTCTTTCTTTTTTTTTTAATTTATGTAACATTCAAAGGAAACCTTTTTCTATTCTGGTGTGCATGTGTCAACATTTTAATAGCAGGAGACCAATGGAAGCTGTTCATAAACACCAAAGCTGGAAAAATCTGCTGTGCCATTTTTTTTCTTACATACTTGGTAGATTAGTACATAAAGTGATTTAACTAGATAATTATTAAATATATAAGCCTTCAGGGTAAACACCTATTATGCACGGATGTGAATTAAGATTTCACAGTAAAAAGGTTCTTCCATTGTTATCTGCCAAACAATTTGAAACCTGTTTGTGCTGAAAAAAATAGTCTAATTTTGTAGTCACCTGCTGGATTTGAACAATAAGGAGCTTATTCCTCACGATGTGTGGCAGGTTGTAGAGTGTAAGGCAGAGGCTGTGGAAGCAGTGACCTGAGGTAGAATACAGCTCAGGCATTTACTAGCCTGGCAGTCTTGGCTCATCATGGAGAGCTGTAAGGATTAAATAAAAGTATGTAAGACACCAACATATTGTCTGGCAGATAGTAGACATTCAAAAAACTTGGTAGCTAATATTAGTCAAATGGCTCATCAAGCTGTAAAAACTGAGCTTGATTCTAATAAAAATAGAAAACAGATTGCTCAGTTACAAGAGACACAAATGTGTCCAGACCCCAAAAACATTTTTGATTGATTTATCAAATTAACTCAGGGCCTTTTACAACAGCAACTTTCCAAATCCTGACATAGGGAGAAAGGGGAATATGGAATGTGGAGCATGGTGCCAGGGATAAATTAAGACTTTATTTCATCTCGACTCAGAAATGTCTAGTGCCCCCCATAGGTAATTCAAACTAAAAATTTTATTCAACTGCACAATAAAATCTTAGACTTCTGTTGAATATAAAATAGTTTCTAGATTTTTCTAATTGCAAAGTTCTGGATGTATTGATCACAGTGTTTTTCTGGAGGTGGGGAGCTGAGATACTTGTTCTCTAGAAAGATGAATAGGCTCCCTGTTGGATGATGCATCACTGAGTGAGGCTGACTGTGGAATCTTCTAGGAGATGGGGCAAAAGTTGGGGGTGATGATGTCTAGAGGTGCTGAGTAAGTGAAAATGATGCCTCTGTGCCATGATTGTCAGGCCCAGGAATCTGGGAACCAAAAGGGCTGTGCCTTTGCTTTAATGTAAATTACCAATAGATCATCTACTCTCCAGAGAATGGTAAGAATAATTGCCACCCTTGAACCTTGACATTGAGTGTGGAAAGAAAAAAATCCCCAGGAAATTTGGTAACTATAGGCAGGTTCTCATGCATATTTTGCAGCCTAAATTCATTCTACCTGCGGGATCCAAGCAAGCCCTCAAGCCTAATGTTTAGTTTAAAGTTGCTGAGCTTGATAAAACATCTAAGTGAATGGCAGGAAAGAAATGTAAATTATATTTGGGTGAATCTACCTTTGGCTCAACCATCAAAAATTTATTGCATCAAAGAATTATTCAAAGAGTGTGAGTTTGGAGTAAAAAAATCACAAAACACACCAAAAATACCTTGAATAGCCATGTCCCATATGAGAAATCATGTATCATCAACCTCAGTAATAACTAAAAGATATACATTAAAATCAAGAGTGAGATACAAGAGTGGCAAAAATTAGAAGACGTGGAACAAACGGAATACTTAAAAGTACATGGTTCAACTTAACAGATTTGGAAAACAGTCTGGCATATGATAGTAAATGTGAACATAGGCATCTCTATTTTTCAGCAACTCTGCTCCTCGTGCTATAAATCTAAGGGAAGCTATTCTTTATATGTCCCAGGACTCCTGAACCTGAATACTCATGCATGAATGTTAAGAGCAGCAATGTTTATAAAGGCAAAATGCTGGGGAAATCCCAAATGCGCATCAGCAGTGAAATAGAGGGAAAATGTTGTATATTCACATAATGTAATACTCTCCAGCAATAAGAGTGAATAAAATACAGCTGCACAAGACAACATGAATCTATCTTAGGGACATAAGCCTGAGAGAAAAAAAAATCAAGTCTGGTTTCATAACCTTGAAAAACATGCGAAGTAGGATACTATGTTTGAGGATATTGACCAGTGTGGTAAACTGTAAAGAAGAATGAAGGGATGACAAAACATAAATTTGGTGTTTACAGTTGTCTTTGGAGTCAGGAGGGACAGTAGCTGGTATCAGTGATGGACATGTGAGGGCCTTAAAGGTCAAGGGTGTGTCCTATTGCTTATACTGGGTGACAGGTACACAGTGCTCGTTACATTGTAAATCGTTATCCCTAACACAGTGTTTATAAACATTCTTACTGTATATTCAAGACTTAATTTTTTTCTAATTTTTCAACTCTGTAGATTCAGAACTTGCTTGATATCCTTCTTATTCCCATATAAAAGCTTCATGTTTCCCTTTATCTTTGTTGAAATCAAAAATAATTATTCTGTGAAAGATTATTTTCACGTTCATGAATTAGTCTAAGAAACCCCTATCATATAAAGAGACTATGTAGAATAGTTTGTTTTTACAATGAGAAGCCTCATCTTGCAGAATACGTGACAGAAATTCTCATCTACCACACAAGGTATTGCTCTCTTAGCTGAGGTGACTAGCTATGATTATTCCCAAACACAGGGTTTTTCTGTCTTATTAGTTGAAGGTGTTGCAGGCATTTTTATTAAAGACATTATGTTTTAATTGAAATGACAGTGATCAATAAAAAGTTTCCTTCAGCTTTAGAATTATTCATTGGGTTATATATGTACCCGATCTTCCTTCAATATTATTTAAAATATACCTTTTCAATTGCTGTGATGGGGAAGAAGATACGTGGAGTTCTAGGGAACTATGAAGCAGAAGAAAATGGAGTAAACACACACATGCATTCAAGTCCCCCTTCTCGGGTAGTTAGTGTCTTTGAGCGCAAATGCAGGTGCTAGCTAGAAAACTAGCCTCTGTCACGTGCTCATCACTCTCAAAGGGCACATCCAGATTCAGCAGGATAAGTGTGGGCAGTCCTTGATCTCTATGAGAACATTGTGTGTCCTTCCCCTTTAAGTGAGAGCTACAATGTATCTGATAAAATCTTTGCTAACAGTAATCCTCAGGCAAGCAGAGGGATATATGTCAGTGATGTGTTATGTGCAAGGTTTCCAATACTGAGGTGGGAAGAAAAGACACTTTGTAATTGTTGATATTCCTCTGGAAGACAAATTATCTGTTAATATCATGTTGGAGTCCCCAGAAGGCCTAGCACTGTAGTATTTTATTAGTGATGTTCTGTAAGAAGATATATATTGAATTGTATTATTTCACTAAAAATAAAGTCCACACAGTTGCCAGGAATATTCAGCTTTCCCTAATAAATCCAAACTGTCATCCCTTTTTTTCTCCCTGGTCCATTTTCTTTTGACTTTTCTGAATCTGTGGCTAAGCCTTGTTGCCATTATCCAGAAAGGTATGTTAATGAAACATGAGCATATATATTTGTTTATGATCAAATCTTGTTTTGATTTTTTGGAAAGAAACACAATTCATAGAGGATTTAGTACATTTGAGACTTCCAGGGCAGGATTATATTTTGAATATTTATCTTTTGTTCACTTCATTTACTCTGCTTCATAATTTTCCCTAAGCTGCACATAGCTTCTTCCCAGCCACAAAACCTAATTTTGTTTGTCTAGAAAGAGGAAACCAGCATTATGAAGAGGAACGGTATTTGTGCTTTCTCTACACTTCTCAATTCAGAGTAGAGGCATGAAATGGAATATAGCAATCCCTGCCCCTCAACCCTCATTTATGGGTTCCCCTTACATAAAATTAACCTCTATGTGAATTTACTCCTGTGTAACTTTTTAACAGCTGTGAGAAAACTGAATCTAGTCTAGGCAAGGCAAGTGAATTTTGATTCACTTCAGGTAAAGTTAATTATGATCTAGAGGGAACTTGGAGCTGGGGGTATCAAATCAGGTGAAGCAATGGTATGGGCCTAGAGATTCTGAACACTGAGTCTTTAAGAGAATGGAAGGAAGGTAATGCTTCCTTTAAAACTGGCCTTAAAAACATGTTCTTGAACATGTGAAATGTACTTCAGTAGAGGACAACCTCCTAGAATTATTGTAGATGTGCCTCTCTGTACACTTCTGTACCCCAGCACCTAACATAGTGCATCACATAGTAACCACTTAGTATACATTAACTGGATAAAAGAACAATGAATAGAATAAAATGGATCACCTAAAAGAAACAAAAATCACACCAACATCAGATTTCTCATATGCAACATTGGATGCAAGAAAACAGTGGAGTGCTTTTAAAGTATTAAAAGCCCTGAAGACCTAGTACTTGACAGCCAGCTAACTGTCATTTAAATGAAAGGATATGGTATTCTTTATCATACAAAGCCTCTGAAACTTTGCTAAAAACCCATGCCAGGAACAGTTTGCATAAATATTTATATAAGAAAATAGGTAAATCTTAGGAGATGTTTTAAGAAATATATGATGTTTTAAAAGTTATTTTATTCTTTGTTAAAAACTGTAGTTTTAAAAATTGCTAAGAGAAAAGAAAAAGAATAAACATATCTAAACTGATACAAAATTAAAAGTCTGGTATGATAATACCATTATAACACCAAAATTAAAAGTCCAGAATGATAATACCAGATATGCTTTGGGAGTAGAAGTCAGTGAATGTGATATGTGCTGAAGTGTTTGTTTTAAAAATAATGGAAAAAAGTAAACGGAGAGGATAATTATTTTTTAAAGTATAATAGAGAAGATCAAATTGAAATGAAATAAAATGTGGAAACAGGTTCAAATATATCAATAACTACCATAAAAATTTAACTGAAAAAAATCAAGCCCAAATGACTAAATACAACATGATTATTTTTTAAGTTAAAAACATCATACATGGGCTTCCCTGGTGGCGCAGTGGTTGAGAGTCCGCCTGCCGATGCAGGGGACACGGGTTCGTGCCCAGGTCCGGGAGGATCCCACATGCCGCGGAGCGGCTGGGCCCGTGAGCCATGGCCGCTGAGCCTGCGCGTCCGGAGCCTGTGCTCCGCAACGGGAGAGGCCACATCAGTGAGAGGCCCGCGAACTGCAAAAAAAAAAAAATCATACACATAAGCATATATAAACACATTTTTACATGAGTGCTTAGAGGTGCAATAAAACCGTAAAATAGAAAGGAAAGGAAATGATAAATGTGAACTTCAGAATGCCGGTTGCTTGAAGAGATAGTTCATATGTTTGGGGTTGAGGAAGAGCATACTGTCAATTCTCTATTTTTTGTGTTGACAGGGGGTTTGCTTATTACATTATTAAAAGTTGCTAATTATCTAAATATAGCTTTTGAATTATCTAACTACAGTTTACAATAGAAATCAGTAGTATAGTACTCTTTATTACTAATTTAATATTTGTACATTTCCACGTCATATTGTATAATGTTTTCGTGAATACGAAAACATATGAAAAGGCTTTCATAGGTGTAGTCCTGTTCTCGAGACTTATAAACTTATTTTCTGCATTACCACAAGATCATAGAATTTTCTACCCCAAATTCTTTTCCCATGAGAATTCTAGGCAAACCTAAACACCACAGGTGAGGTGGAAGAAAACGCATATACAAAACAGATGTATTTTCCAATTCAGAGCTTCCTTATATTAAAGTCCCTGTTTAATTAATTTCACACAATATTATCTGGTTGACTTACTCCCTCTCTCTAAACACCTCTGGGAATATCTGAAATATTGTACAGATGCTCTTACCTGGAATTACATTACTAAGTGTCATTAGCATAAACCAAGAGTCAACATTAATTTAGTGGTTGGGGCTTAGAGCTGACAAACCCCCTTTTTTCACTCACCTCCAAATTCCTGTTTAATGGTTTCATGCACTGGGATATTCTCTGTATGGACTGCCTCCTTCCCAAGTGAGGACTCCCTGAGGAGCTTGACTTCCCACTCTCTGGAATCCACAGGTCTCCCCATGAGTCTCTACTGCCTTGAACATGCTGGCCTTTTTTTTTTTTTTTTTTTTTTTTAATTGCGGTATGCGGGCCTCTCACTCTCGTGGCCTCTCCCGTTGCGGAGCACAGGCTCCGGATGCGCAGGCTCAGCGGCCATGGCTCACGGGCCCAGCTGCTCCGTGGCATGTGGGATCTCCCCGGACCTGGGCACGAACCCGTGTCCCCTGCATCGGCAGGCGGACTCTCAACAACTGCGCCATCAGGGAAGCCCCATGCTGCCCTTTTTTGAAGACCTTCTTCCAACAAGTCCACATACTTCCTTTCCTAAGCCTTTCCCACACTGCACGGTCATTTTTGGGAGATTAAGGAAGGGAAGAGAAAGCATTCCAGATAGAGAAAGGGCTATATATAAAGACAAGAAGAATCCCACTAATCTGGGATCTTATGCACAGAAAAGACTGGAGACCTATAGTACTTCAACCTGAGAAATGAAAGGGTGAGTGCTGCGTGTAAGGTGGAAAGAGGCCACCCACAAAGAGCCTGGAGTGCACGCTAGAGTGAATAATCATCCCACAGGGGAAGAGGTGCAGATTAGGATTTTAACCAGGGGACTTGGTTACAGATTGGGTTTGAGGAAGATCAGTCTTAAGGCAGAGTAGAAGACCCCACCTCCAAACTACTACCTTTTACCATACGATTCCTTTTTTTTGTCAGGGGATGGGGGGTCCTTTTTGTTCTAATTGTCATGTATGTTATAAATCTCCACAAATCCTGTTTGGAAAAAGGTGTGAAAGAAAACATGATAGTATTTATTTGGCGATTCCAAGGTATCAAGCACTTTAATTGCAGTTTCTCATTTAATCCTTACATTAGCCCAGTGAGGTAGATGCTATTTTATTACCACCCCTATTTTACAGATCAAGAACATGAAGCATAGGGGTCAACTAACTTGTCAAAGATCACACACCAAGTTGAAGTGTCATGTCAAAGCTGTCTAAAAGCAAAGCAAGTGTTCTTAACCACTACACTTTAGTGCTTTCCACTGAAATGTGAAGTGCGGCTTGTAGAACTTAATTGTACTATGCCTATATGAGGATTTCAGGTATTGAGGAGCTGCAGATTGCACACGAATGAGCCCTGGGAGATTCAGGGCTTTGCTCCAAATATTGCTGATGTACAGCAAAGGAAATATAAAATGTGTTTTCTTGGCTTTCAGCTAACTCTCCCTATGGATATTATTTCTGTCCTTAATATAAGTGAACACCTATTAATGGTCTACAGTGTGTTGTAGGTAGTTAGCTAAGCTCATTTAATATATAATTTATTGATGTGATTGTTTTCCAAAGATATATCTAATGAGTGGGTGAACAATTGGGTGGACTCTGGGCAGAAGGTAACAATTTCCTTTTAAAGCCATGGCTATAGTCTAAGACTAATGAGGACCTTTAAAATAGCTGACATTCTTTGAAAAGATCATTGCCTACTTTTCTTCTTAATGATACCCTTTCGGACGTTAAGTATGGTCTTGTACATTTGATATATACGCATGTACTCTCAAGCCCAAATTGGAAAGGACACATTTAAATTCCACACAAACATAGTTATAATTATTCCGAGATCTGCTACCTGCAAGCAGAGCCACACCCAGCTCCAGGTTACATAGCACATCAACAGCCTCAAACTCAACAACCAGTGGGGCCTGGAATTATTCTTGCTGCCTTTGGCACACAAATACCCACAGACCCACATCTTTTCCCTATTTCTACCATGTTAATCAAAACTCTACAATTAAATTTCTAGTTGTTTTTTTTTTGGGGGGGGTGGGGGGTGGGGGGTGGGTTTGGGTTTTTGTTTTTTTGTTTTTTGTTTTTTTGTTTTTGCTCTGCAGTTTCCTCCCAGACTTGATACCATCCACTTCTCAGTTGTTCATTAACTAGGGCCCCCCAAAAGTTGATGGCCTCCTCTCTGAAAGTCCGAACACCATTCTACATAGCCACCATCACTGTCAGCGGTCCTGTTCTAAACAACATCTTTTTCTACCCACCAATGCTGGGCTTTCTTGGATATTGACTAAAATCAGGATGGAGTTTACCCTGTTCCTTTGGGCCATGTATAGAGGAAGCCTCTGGCTCTGAGAAAGAAATAATACACATCCAGGGGCAGAACCCTAGTCACACCTAGCCCCCACTCCCTATTTTTTCTCATGAGCCTGAGTTGCTGTGGAGCCAACATGCCTCATTCACTCATGAAACACACATTCACTCCTGCTTCTCTCTTCCCACCCAATTCTTAGTATTTCGTGCTTATTTTGAGCCTGTACTGCTCTCCTATCTTTCATCTCCAATCCATGCTACACGTCTCTGTCAAATCGGTCTTCCCAGAATTTCACTTTGTTTATACTACCCCTTTTCAAAAAGACTTCATAGCTTCCTGTTGTCTGAAATAAGCTAAAAAATTTTAAGTCTGACATAGAATACCCTTCACGATATAGTGTTTTTAGTCAGTCCAGATACTTCCTCACTCCTACCGCATATACGTATCCAACTTGACTGGTCTTTATTCTCTAATCACTCACCTTGACTCTTCTCCATAACCCCAACCCCCTATTTCTTCATCTGTTTCCATTTACCAGTTTTTCAAGCCCTTTTCCTCCAAGAGGATTCCTTTTTTAAAGAATCTTACGGTTGAAAGATACCTTTGAAGTCATTGAGTCCAATTATTTGTTTCATGATTTGCTCCCTTCCAAAATATGCTTTGTTAATGGTCACCCAGGGAAATTGGTACTAGGGCTAAGACTGTGTCCTACCTGTATATTGTCAGTGTCTGGTACATTGTAGAAACATAATATTTGCTTGAAACATATTTTCTAAATGAATGAACAAATGAAGGAATGGCTATCTCTTGAGGCAGGTGTCAGCAGACTTTTTCTGTAAGTGGTCATGTAGTAAATACATGTGGCTTGATGGGCTGTATGGTCTCTGTCACAACTACTTCACTCTGCTTCTGTAGCAGTAAAACAGACATAAACAAGGTGTAAATAAACAGCATAGACTTGGTGGCCAGATTTGGCAGCCTGTAATTTGCTAACTTTTGTCTTAAGGCACAAACCATCTTGACAGTTTTTAGTGTTCCTCCTCATGTTATCAATACTTAAAATATCTCTAGCTAAAATGTTATGATGCTTATTCAGATGTTCCAAAGCAACTCACATGCTTCCTCTGATCATGTTCAATTCTTTCAGCCATTTCCTATATTATTTTGATTTTCTTCACTAACTTTCACCCGGATTGTGTTCCATTTGTTTGTGGATCTCATAAAATCTGGTATCCAAAACAAAAAACAATACTCCATATTGAAATGACAATGGGAAAGTAGTGCAGGCTCATTTCCTACCTTCCTCTGTATGCTACAGGTATAATAATAAAGCTTGCCATGGTATTAGTGTATGGGGCAGACACATAACATTGCCTGTTGATTCAGAAGTCATACTGCAGCTCTATACTCTTATCTAAACCATTCTATATTAAGTAGTGTTATCTAAACCATTCTATATTAAGTAGGAGAGGGGGTGGGGACTGAGTACAAAATCTCATATTTTTTTATTATATTGCTTTCTTATTTTATTTAAAAGAATGATATTAAGGACTAGTTTATAAATAATAAAACACCTATAATGATCCTCATCAAATGCATTGTGTTACCTTTAGTTTATCACTCAGTTAATTGTGATCTTTGTCTCATCCAGTTCTCTCACTCATTTTATCTTTCCACGTATGCACTCATTTACTCACGCCAAGATATTTATCAGTTGTTTACCACATGCTGGTTACTATGCCAGGCACCAGAAACTCTATACCAGAGACTCTAGACTTCTATACCTCAAGGTACAGCAACTATTTCCTGCCTCACTGTGGCAGGCTAGGTACGTTTCTTGGAATTTTCTTGTCTCAGTTTATCCGATTTTGTCTTGTATTTATTTATCACGCTAAGCACTTAATGCAGTATTGCTGTGGAATAACACGAGTAAACCAATCATGCCAAGTATGTTTAAATAGAAGAGTGTAATGATGTCACCCAGAATTAAGAATAAGTGATGTGGAATTTCTTCAGGAACAGGTTCAAGAGGTATAACGATTTCCAGACAAGAGACTACAGAGAGATGATGATCACTGAGTTGAACCATTCGCTGGTTGTAAAGTCCTAACTGCATTCTCTCAAAATTACATAGAATTAGGTAACTTCTGCATTCCGATTGTAAAGCTTGCCTGAAGTAATGTTTTACTGGACCATAAATTGTTCTGACTACATTTCATGCCTGATAAAATCCTTACATTTATGGTGGGAAATGTAAGCCTTTGTTCTGTAACTAATCCTTTAAGTTTTCTGAAACAGAGCTGTTTTGAATTTTTTTCCTAGAAAATGGCATGATTAAAATTATACTGTTCTTTGAAAATAGGCTAACATAATTAGGAATTTTGGTCAAACTAACCAAATTAGTCTTGACTTATTTTATAGAATATATATACACACATATATGCATATATATGTGCATATATTTTTTAATATCATATTATAAATTAGTAAATATGTATATATATATTTCTGTATCTACTACTTTATCTCAGTCTGGAATTCAAGGGGTATAAATATATTAGTTTAATGTTCCAATGGCAGTATAATTACAGCTATTGGGTAACACTGAAGAATGCTTTCCGACTTACAGGCTTAATCATATCATTATCAACTGTGTTTACTGTCTAGACAAAAATATGTTGAAAATTAGAGTAAACTGTTCTTTATGGGAAATGGGAAGGTATAATGAATAGGATATGGACTTTAGAGCCAGTCATATCTGTGTTCAGTTCTCATCTCCATGGCTTCTGAATTTTAGATTCTTGCTTTATGTCAGTTTTCTTGACAGACTCTGAGATGGAGCTTTTGATGCAGGAAGTTTATTGAGGAATGAGCTTAGGATCAATATTGTTATAGGTGTCCCAAATAGAGAAAGGGGGGCCTGGTCTTTGTACCCATCTATTGATCAGTCATTAGATGTGAGCTGCCTGTGGGAAGGTGAATTATCTTGGGTAAAGCAGTTACCTTTGGTGGAAGGAGGAAAATTCCCAGAGAAAGAGTCAGCTGTGAGCCACCAGGAGCCAACACTTCAGGCAGCTGGGGGATGAGGGCCTTGTCCTGAAGGAGGGTCTGGGTAATGTCCTGCAGCATCTACCATGTTCATTCCTGTGACGCTTGGCTCTTCATGCTTCATGTAATAAGTTTATTGCATCTTGGAACAGCTTCTTCAGGATTCTAGTAAGTCACCTTTTCTGGCAGAGCCTCCAAGAGGAAGGTTAGAACTACTGCCCCTGCCAGTGCAGCTAGTCTCAAGGCCACAGCTGATACCTATTGTGCTCCTATTGTTTTCTCTCTTCTCCCACACGTTTTAGAATTCTCTCATCCTTAGCCAGCACCTCTATTGATCTACATGGCTTACCTTGGGGGTGGAACAGGCCATTACTAAGGGGTCTGAACCCCTCCTCACCATTCCCTTCTTAGGCCATGGCTACTGCACTTGTGTATTTATTATCAAAAACAAGGAAATACCAAGAAATTCCCTATGAATCACCTGGATGCTAGAAATTCTTCCCTGCCCTCGTTGTCCGGCAGCACCTCCACCTGATCATCAGTTTTCCCTGACAGTATGATGACTTCTCTCCTTTCTGCTAGTCTCCTGGAACAAGGAGCCCAACGTGATTGGATGTAAGGTGTATCCTAAAGTTCAATGAGACTCCTGCTGTGTCCTCTCATGGAAGCATCCTTCCTCTGAAAACCAGGATGTCTAGATTCGCAGAGCCTAAATCTGTGGCGCAGAAAGCACAAATTCCCCACTTAGGGCACTGGGAGTGATGCCAATTTCGACCACTTCTGCTTCCTCCCCTTGGTCTCTAGGCTATGTATTCTATCTATTAGGGATGTAGTACCAAAGAATGGTCATTGATTTAGTGTGTTTCCTACATCCTTTAAATGGCACCCGTGGTTGCAGCATGTCGTCTCCAAGCTGGTGCTTCAGCCACACCTCCAAACGCTGTTCCATGTGTCTGTCAGGTCAGCAGCTTCTGGCTCATGCAGTATGTATTGGGATGAGTGGATCCCATGATTATATATCTATTGCTGACATCCAAAGTATTTCGGTCTAAGATAATATTATGCAGTATCACGTACTGATGGATCAGATACTCTCTAGGTCCTTGGACCATGGTGCTGAACAAAGCCCTACAGGCAGATAAGCAAACCCTTATTTAGAATTGGTTTTAGTTGTAGTCAAAATGAATCACTACTCCTGAGGTGGAAGAGGTCCAATGTCATAATCAGCTTTCCATCAAGTGGCTGGTTGGTCTCCCTGAGGACCGTGCTTTAATTGAGGCTCAGCATTAATCTCTGATACTATCTGGGTGGGCAGCTCATCAGCCTTTCCATGTGTGGGGAAACAGAAATATATATTAATATTATGTGGCCTGTATGAAATAGATGCGCTCTACTGAAAGCACGAAGGGAAGGTTATTCTAAGGCTTAAAAAAGAAATATAGGAGGGGAATGGAACTTCTTGGGCAGGGATCAGAAGCATAGTAAAGCTGAGAGAAGGACCAAGACTAGATCCTGGAAGTATTCAAGCTGCATAAGATGGTGGTAAGCCAGTGACTAGAATGGAGTCTACTAAAAAAATCGCTAATTTATATATTTATTATTCTTCCTTTTTTAATTTCCTGTTTTATTTGCCCTTAATTTCTGAGGTTCTGTTTAATCTTCATTTCTTTTTGATTGACTAGTCAATTTTGCAAGTTAAAAGAACAGAGAGCAACTTGGAAAATTTGGGCAAATTAATCACTTCAGGTGTAACTCGTTTTCCTTATCTGTAAAATTGAAGTAAAAATACTGTCTTGGAGTGTTATGGGATATAAAAAAAATATAAAGTACTGTACATGGTAGGTCCTCAGTCATTGCTTCCTAATAGTGAAAAAATCCTAAACAATCAATGCTGAATTTCTAAGGAAGAAAGGATAGGCCTCCCATCTTTGTTTGGGGCACTGGTTGTAGAGATCTGGCAAAGTGGAAATACGGCAGATAGATAAGAAGGGTTAGTAGAGGTGCACTTCCCATCTACCTAGGGGCTCACATAACTAGATTTTTCAGTGACTGGCCTGGAATTTTGTTTCTTTTTCTAAATAGGATAATTTTGTGTTTATTTTGGGGTGTTCTTGATTTACTAGCTGTGTCATGTTAGGTAAATTCCTCAATATTTCTGAATCTTATAAAATTGTGATAAAAATATTAATTACCAGAATACATATCTGAGATCCCAACAGGATATTTTATTTCAGTGTTTTTCTCTCACCTCCTCATTCCTCAAAGAGAACAATGACTAGAAAACATTGGTTGGGTAAATACTGCATTATCATAATTACAATTTCCCTGAGAAAAGTGGCTTGCAGTTTGAATATTCAGCATCATAATTACAATTTCCATAAGGAATGTAGAACAGTTATCATAAACAACACAATAATCACTTGGTCCATGAGGGAGAACAGATTATCGGGGGTTGTGAGGAGAGAGAAGAAGCAAGAGCCTGTGTTCTAATCAGCATTCAAGAGTAAAAATTCAGAACCTGAGAATACATCGTAATAGTCTCTTAAAATACTCTTGTCTGAATTTATCGAACAATCTTATCATGATGGCAAATTTCCATGGGTTGATTAAGTTCTGCCTGTGTATTTTTTCCTTATATCTAATTTAGTTTTATCATTTTTATTAAACATCCTCCCTGTATCTTTCCTCATTGTCATTCATAATTGCTGTGCCCCCAAGAAATTTTTAAAAAAAGCAAAATCACAAAATAGAAAAAGCACGAAATATTTTAAAAACAGCTTAAGAGGAGAAAAAGTTTTATCAGAGTATTTCTCTCTTCACAGTTAAAAGTATCTCCTTTGTCAAGGGAAAAAGGTAAAAGTTTTTTTTTGTTTGTTTTGTTTTTTTAAGTGCTCTTTTTACTGCTGTTGCCTTAATTGGCTTTCACTTAAATTTCCTTTTTTTTTTTTTTCTGTCTTTTTTATTTTTGTAGGTGAGATGAGCGAAACAGAATGCAGCTTTCAAGGTTGGTACTTTTCATGATGTTTTAAAACCTCTCGTTAATATGAAACAGAGTATGAATAAAGCAGAGCAAAATATGTCCTTAGCTTTTCACAGAGAGCGATTAGAGGACATTATGCTTTTCTTTTCCTCACTCATGGATGGGAAAATACAACATAGATTGTTACAAAATGCAATATAGCAATCAAATATAATATCTGATTCAGTACTTGACAAAACTGAAATTGTAAATATTCAGTATTTTTCCACTTCATCCATTCATCATCCCATCCATCTACCATTCATATATATTTTCAGTGAATACTTATTACATATATATAGTGTGCAAGACCCTGTCACCTGACTTTCCTCTCTTCATACCTTGTTTGGCTGACCTTCGCCTTATTCCCAATCCCACTCATTTTTCCAATGCTCCTTGATATCTCTGACAAAAAACCTTCACCTATTGTCACAGGTCTTCAATTTAACTTGCTGTATCTGATAAATGAGCCCTGTTTCCACCACACTGCTCAGCTAATATATGCTCAGATATATCTACTCCTAAATAATTGAGGTGAGAGGAAACCATTAGTGTGACAGTGAGAAAATGACTCCTCTCTACATAATAGTAAACTATGTAATGTCTTTTACTATTGTGTGAGAGGTATTACTATATATAGGTTACTGTCGCATAGTTTAGTAATAATCAGTGTATTGTAATCTATACTATCAGTTATCTTAGCTGTAGGTCTTCTTTCCCTATACCTTTTAAGCAATCTTAAGACTTTCTGACCAAGAACAGGCATGTTACCACTATACATTTTAAACAAGCAAAGCGTTCCAGACACACATGAAATGGCTCTTTGTAAGAAAGGCAGTGGTAGATTGAAGCAAACTTCATGGGATGCAAAGATTGAAAATTTTCTGCTGAGCACGGTTAGTAAATGGAAATTAATAGCAGAGTACTCATACTAACTTAAGATGGATAAATGTTGTTTTAATTTGGGGGACTATTTTATTGTTTTATTTTAATGAGCATTATTACACTTACTTAAAAAAAGACTTTCTCATTTTCCTTACTAACATTGATTTCCCATAAAGCATTTTTTAAAAATAAAGTCTTGAGGTCCTCAACAGAAAATTCTGCTACCAGAGAGGTTTTCAGAAACATAACTGTCATAATTGGGAAGGGACTCTAGTGACTACCTGCCAATCTAATTTGATTCATTTAATCTAAAGCAGTCTAAGTTATCTCAGCCATCAATCTATGTAATTATAATACATACTGGGAGGCAGTGAGTAGTGGTTGAGACGTTGGGCTCTAAAATCAGAGTGCCTGAGTTTGAATCCTGTTTACCCATTTGTGTGTTGGGCCAGCTTGTTAACATCTCTAATACCTGATTTCTTCCGTTGTAAAATGAAAGAAATGAGACGACTTGCTTCATAAGGTTGTTGGGGAATAAATGAGATGATGTATTTACAAATCACGTTGGCATATTTTAAGAACGCAGTAAATGGTAGTTGCCGTTATTACTACTTCGCTATTATTACTGTTATTGTAAAGCATTATTATTAGGGGCAGGCAACAGCTTCACTTCTCTGAAATAAACTTCTCTCAGGGACATGATCTTTCATTTTCACCGTCAGAGATGTATTCAGTATATGGTCACATTTTGTTGCATGTGAAAGTATAAATAACCTGGGATTGGCTATCAAATTATGCCATCTTCTTGTAGCAAACTGCATCTACATTTTTTCTAAATATAAGATTTTGATAAATATCACTAAGGTGAGGGAAGTCAGCGATTTGAGTGATTGCTGAGGGGGAGGAGAAGGGAATCAGTAGTAGCAAGGAGGAAGTCACTGGAAGGAGAGGTTTGGTGTCAACTTCCAAATCTTGCTCAGATGGAAACTAGCATTGTCTGTGCCTTTGTGTGCAGAGAGTGCCTTCGCTCATGGTGATGTGAGGCTTGACAGATGGAGGGGAGGTTGCTGCAGATTCGTGGGAGAGAGGAAACCTTCAGGAAAGGTTGGCAGTCATTCTTTCATGGAAATAAAAGTGGTAGGAAATCTGCAGGGCAGAGCAGAAGAGCAATATAAAGGGATGCAACTAGAACCCCTTCCTCTTGGTGAGATCTGCAGAGTGTTTTGTGTATGTATCATCCGTGTACGTTAGAGTAGAAGAGGAAAGCCATCCCTCCCTCTGTTGAGACTGGTCAGTGACCCCAGCCCAGGTCGCCAATATGCAAAGGCCATCCAACAGCAGCCTCTTGGTGCTGGAGCTTGCGGTGAGTCCAAAGGCAAAGGGGTCTGAGTGAAAAGATCCTACTTTGTTCAGCCTCTCTGGGTGAGGCAACAGACACTTCAGAGTCCACTAGACTGGGAGCATAAGGAAGGGGAGGAAGGGAGATTTGCCAGCTTCCCACACAAGCCCTTGGATTTATTTTGACACATGTTCTGGCAAGTATGTAAATGTGTTAAACTTCGACTTTTTATAGGGAAAGAGCCCTGTCTGATCCAATGGGGAAAGAATGGCACTTCTAATTCAGTGTCATAGAAATTGCCAGGTATTTCATAATCCAAGTAAAGCAGGATAGTAGTAAAATTTCTTAATCTGGCCTCTGAGTTAGCAGGATCCAAAATCTAATTTATAAACATACCTGGATGAAGGGGTATAGTGCAGCTCTGCAATAGCAAGTGGTCTTACCCATAAGGGTCTGAAACGTCACTGGGTTCACATGTATTTATGATCTCCAGACTGACTCCACAGTAAACGGTAAAACAATTATCTCTAATCCTGTGAAAAGTACAATGGTTAATAAGAAATTAAAAGAAAATAATCTTGATGGCTCCAGACCCACCTCCAGCAAATACTTACATATTTCATTGAACCTACCTATGGCACCCAGTCTTTTCCTACATTATCCAATGGGTACTCTGCCACTTAGAGACACTGTAGATGTTTCTAATGGCTTGTGCTATCCACTGCAGGTCTACTCATGCCCTTCTGGTGAAAGGAATTCACAATTACAGAGTTGTAGATCTAAAAAATACTTTAAACTAATATTCATTTTAGCTTTTTTTTTCCCTTCAAATAATGAAATTCAGGCTCACAGAAGTTAAGCAAACTGTCCTAAGTCATAGAATGACCAGTGTCCAAAAAAGGACCATGATCACATTGCTTTACTCATTCCTTACCGTGGACCACCCCAGACTGCTTGGTGAATAAGATAGGAAGGTCTTGTTTGGGATGGAAACTATTTCTGAAACACTGCATTCTGTACCATCCTGTTGCCCGACATTGTCATTCACCTTCCATTGTTAAGTCCTTCTCAAAGGGTCTTACTCCCCTGACTATATCAAGAATTCCATAAGGGTGGAGCTCATGGCTTCGATTTCTTTGTATTTTTACCATTTTTATAAGGTTATAAATAAGGAAATATTGTACAGTTTATTTTGATTCTAAGCCTTGTCAAGAGCACTGAACCCCTCCCTGTCTTCTTCAGTGAGTTCCATTTACATTATTTGCAGAAGACCCTCCCCCACGAAGGTGACCAGAAAGCAAACAAATGTGACTGTGTTTTGTTTTGGGTTTAGGGTTGTTTTGAGGTTTGTTTTTTCTTTTTCCAACTCTGCTACAGGATTAGAGAAAGAATAAATGGATCAAAAAACCAACTCATTGAAACAGTGTGTGCTTGCATATGTATATATTTTAGGACATGAATGTAGGGAAGGTGGTCAGAAAGGAATGCTTAATCCATTCCATTTAGCTGGGTTTACTTGCGCTTAATGATTTACGGGCTGAACCATTTGAGGGACTGTTGAGGATAGAGAAAGCCTATTGAAAATGTGAATATATGTTTGAGTAGATAGCAAGGAGGGTCCAGAGGGTAAATATTAGAATGAATGGACTCATTTTTTTAAATACAGGAGAAAGGTTACAAATAATAAAAAAAAAAAACTAATTTCTTTTTTATTACAGATTCTAAATCTAATTTCCCTTTGTTCTTCCTGTGTATCTGAAAATAGGATGTAGGTCTTATTTCCATGTCAGAGCTCTTTAATATTTTCACACTGGGAGTGCTGTGTTTGGATTTGAGTACCACAAATTTAGAAGGCTATAAAAAAAACCTATTTTGCTCTGCTTCTAAATAGGGTGTCATTCAAAAAGCACAGATTAGATAATGATTATTAATTAAAGAGAATTCTAATATTCACTTGACTCTTTTGTAGATCATTTAAGGTGATCAGATTTATAACTCACAGAAACCCTTTCCATAACTCCCTTTCTCCATCTCTCCATTTATTTATACCACAGAGTATATCAAATCTTCTCACATGTCAAAACATTAAACTTCCCTTATGCCCCAGTTCTTGCAGTTTTGTTGTGTATATCTCTTTCCCCTTTTCCAACATTCTATTACGTAGTTAAACCTAGTCTCTCTGCCTAAAACCTTCCCTTTTTCTCTCTCGTCACTTTGATTTTATCTCGACACATTATCCAGATTTTTCAATGAGAGAAACTAAAATCAAGGCAGATTGTAGAAATGCTAAGGGTACTCACATGTTAGTAAATCTTGTCCCAGCCATATATATTCTGCATATTAATATACATATATGCATATACACTATGTGTACACTTATATACATGTACGGTAATGAGGATGGTGATGGACTCAAAATTACGCTATTAGTAGCAGTTAGGCCAAAGCAGTATGCATAGTGGACAGAGAAATGGACTCACTTCTAGTTGAATTCGGTGATGAGGCATTATTAGTGTATTACTATTATTAGAGCATTGCTAAATTTAAATGTACGTTTTAATATTAGCAATTGTGTAATTTACTCCAGCTTTAAATCCTGCTCTCACCTTGGGAAGACCTTGGGAAATTTTTCTCTTTTCTTGTTATTTTTTCCTGGTTTGCTTGCTTATTTATTGATTTTTATTTTTATTTTCTTCATAAAGGAGCTTAGTCAAGTGAATGATCCCAGTTTAACATGTGACAAACAGCCACGAGTCCTCCAACATCCATTTCCATTTTGCTCTTAAAGGAGCTGCAAAGTGCGTTAGCTGTTTTGTTTTCAAATATCTGAAGGAGTCTCAGGTGCAAGAGATATGTGATTAAGCTGTGGTGCCAAGTGATAACATAAGAAGCCAGAAGGCTCAAGGAAGCATATCCAGCTCAATGTCAGGAGGAACGTTACTCTAAAACATGCTGTCCCAAAGCACAGGCAACTTGTAAGTTCCCCCATTGTAGTCTTTCCAGCATAGCCTGAGAATCATGTAATAGGGGTGAAATATAGAGGAAATGCTAAAATTGAGGGGTCAACCAGGTAAACGTTCCAGGTTCTTCTTTCCTACAGACCTGATGATGCTATGTCCTGTGTCTACTCCAGAAATGCAGTAGGGAAGAAGTCTGTAATTATTATTATGCAGTAGCTGCAGAGATTACAAGAGAAGGCAACAGGTTTTGACTGCTGTAAGCAGAAAGAAAAATATCAAAAGCAGATTTGAAGCAATCTCAGCCAAATTTGACCCCAGATTTAACAGTGGGAAGAAGTTCGAAGACCCGCATGAACTTCAAGGGAGAGCTTCTAACATCTCATTCGAAAGCAGTGCAGCTCTCCTGGAAAAGGACTGACTCGGGGCTCATTTTTACTATGAAATGTATGCTTTCCTCGTCACACACACAAGCCGACCCTGATTTGTACATATCCTCTGCCTGGGCACACCCTTCTTTTCTCTCTTCCTTTTGTCTCTCAGGCTTCTGGGTTAGTCTCAAACTAGGTAAATTTCCTATAGGCTAAAGAGGAGGGAAAAACAGAAAATACTCCTGACTGATGGGAACTTTGCTCTTAGCTCTTGTTCTGATTCTTTAACTCTGAAAGGGAAGATTAAACTCCCACACAGGTGAAAAAACTCTATCCCAAACTACTCTTCACTTCCTGTGGCCTCATCTCCCTGCCCTCCCCTCCTTAGCTTTCTCCCAAGTCCCTTCAATTCCCTTCCTTCTCCTCCCCTGCCACCTCTGCATCAACCCTCAACCAGGCCAGCCGGAAGCCCTTTTTCGGATAGCACTGTGGCTCCAGCACCGTGTGTCATAGGATGTTGCGGATTTGCCTTCTAGTAATGGTCCTTCTTGTTTCACTATGAAGCCTGTCTGAACGGACAGGGACCACCTCTGCGGCCCAGATCCAGCTCTTAGCTTTGAGCCATATTTCTATTGGCCATCTCATTCCTAGGCAATTAATTCCAGTTAATTAATTCCAATTAATTTTCACATTCTGATCCAAGTGTCATTCAATCTTCTCTCCTATTCTCCTACCAAGCTACCTTTGTTCCACCCACACTAAGCTCTTCACATTCTCTCTCTATTAAGAATGTCCTTTTGGGCTTCCCTGGTGGCCCAGTGGTTGAGAGTCTGCCTGCCGATGCAGGGGACACGGGTTCGTGCCCCGGTCCGGGAAGATCCCACATGCCGCGGAGCGGCTGGGCCCGTGAGCCATGGCCGCTGAGCCTGCGCGTCCGGAGCCCGTGCTCCGCAACGGGAGAGGCCACAACAGTGAGAGGCCTGCGTACCGCAAAAAAAAAAAAAAGAATGTCCTTCCTGCTTATCTCCTCCCTGGCACACACTGACTAGTGGAACTCAAATATCTCTTCCTCCTCTGAAATCTTCTCATACTTTCCTACTCAGTCTTAGACAGGAATGTCTGTGTGTTCTCAGGACATTTGGTTCATACTTACATCACAGCACTTAACAGGTTGTGTTACAATTTATGTTTTTGTAAGTTTACCTTCCCTACTTGTTTTCCCAAATAAAAGCATCCTTTTTCTTTTTGGTATTCACAGTACTTAGCATAGTGTGTGATTCGTAGCAAGAATTCGATAGATGTCATTTGAACGAATGAAATAAATAAGTAAATGAATGAGAATATATACTATAATGTGTGCCTTTTTAAACAACTGATCTAGAGAATTAGCTGCTAACAGAGACAGCTTCAGTAAGCATCTTGAACATCTGGACAATTGTAATGCAAAATATTTACTTAGAAGACAAAGAGATGGTTGTTTTTCCCTGAGGAAATACAAAGGAATTTTTGTTTCAAGGAAAATTACGTTGAAAAAAAACCTGTCTACAGTACAAGAGACTAAGTTTGTATCTTCGGGGGCATTCTCTTGTCTTTTTATATTACAAGAGTGAACAAGATTTAAACCATGCAGCCAGTGTGATGCCAGACAGCTAATAAAGAGGAAGATTAGAGAGGTGTATACAATGGCAGGTACCTCGGCTGAGTCCCTGTCTTAGCATTAAACACAGAACAAAGTGATGCTGTTTCCTGAGGACCACCAAAAGTGCTTGATGGCAGCTTCAGCAGCATGGTGCCATTTTGACTGTGGTATTCATCTTACCTTGTATCCCAGTTTGAAAACAATATAGAGGAAAAATGAAGCAAACAGCAGTAGATGGTTCTCAGAACAGAGAGGCAGTATCTTTACAAAACCAAACTCTTGCACAAAAGAATGAAAAATTATTTCCACTTAGTCATTGACCATACATCCTTTGCTCTCATAAAATAGACTGTAACATCTAATCATGTAGAGCATCTCAAAAGAGTCAGAGGGAGCCTACATTCTAGAGTTCACTTTATATTTCAGTCTCTCAGAGAGCTTAGAATTACTATTTTAAGATCGAAGAGAGGTGAAGTGGGTGATATTTCTCCTGGTGAACGTGACCACGAGCAAACACAGAAAATACATTTTTGTACCTAATGAACATAATTACAACAAATATTTCCTCTTTTGAGCTTTCTGTAACAAAAAGGCAATTACAAAACCATCTCCTATTTGGGATAAAGGCAGTGCTGGAAACGTAGTGTGAATATGAGCCAGAAAAGAAGCGCAAAGCCCAGAGACAGGCGCAGATTATACAATAGAGAAGGGTCTGGGTTTAGAAAGGAAGAAAGGAGAGAAACATTTCTCAGCACTTACTAAGTGCTGAGCATTGTGCTGAGTGCTTTGCAAAGAATATATCATTTTATGTCTTTATCTAATGTAAATAATATGAAGGTAACAAAATATCAGTGTGTATAGTATAAAACATTATTATAGGTAAAAATTATCTTATATATAAGGCATTAATATCTATAGAAGAGTTTTCCAGTTTATACCAAAGAAACTCAAACACGTCATATATTGTTGGACATATTTTCAGGACTTAGGCGTGGGAGCCAAATCCAGGATTTCA